>JADLZL010007192.1:0-94145 GCA_015844335.1 Chrysopogon serrulatus
ATTTTGATGGCATGGCTCATCTACCAGATTTCCACAATTGAACAGAGTTTATATATGATCAAGTGCCGATCTTCTGTGAGTTGACATTTGTCAGTTCAAAACAGCATATTGACCGCACTAGAAAAATGAATGGCTATCGGAGTATTCCGTCGTCGTACGTACTATATATAGTATACTACTACCGATTTAAACCGTACGCCTCTTGTTAAGTAGATCACGTAAAATGGAAGTTTGACGAACGAGTTAACAAAAGCAGTTGGGGGACTCTCAACAGCTTCGTCTGTAGCAAAGTCAGAATAGTGTGCGCCCACATGCATCATGCATGAGAGCATGAGCTCGACAGGGAGAAAGAAAAATAGTGGAAACTGCTCCTGATGAGTGATGAGTACCGGCCGGGCCAGATGGATCGTCTCGCGTCTCGGCCGGCCGGCGGGCCAGATGAATCAGGAGGACAGCGGCATTGTGGCGTGCACATGCATGCAGACATGTAGTACGGTATGCATCCTCCGAGAGCGACGAACAGTCAGCTCTTTGGACCTGCTAATGATGGATCGAAATCAACGCGCGACCGAGAGATCGGAGCACAGTGATTTGTGGTCACCGTGCTGTTCCTACGGCGTGTACTGCACCGACGACCGCACTACAGCGCTGCATGCGGCCGCGATTCGCTCGTGCACGCGGCGAGACACGGCCACTGCGCCATGGCGGGCGCATGATGCGTGGCCTCGGTAAACCTAGCTAGTCGGTGCCTACCCTACGAGGATCATATGCAGGAGACCCACCCAACATGTGACAGCGGCATCCATCTGCAGCTACCGATCTGGCATCATTAGCAATTTAGCATTACCAAGACAGAGAGAGATACCAGATCGAGCTTCTAGCGCAACGACCACACCAATCAGATGCGGGCGCATGCATGTGGACTGTGGAGGTTGCGGCAGATTCATCCGTCCAATATGGACGGATTACTACTAGTACGGGCTAGCAGTAGTAACCGATGACCATCCACGTGCAGATAGGTCATCCTTACAGTAGTACGTTCTAACAGTAGTACTGAGTACGACGCTGCGTGATTTGCCGAGGAGCAGCCAGCAAGATATGGGCCACAGTTGGCTCGATCGGGCATTTGGACCGGCGTTTCTCACGATTCTGCAGAAGATTGTTCACGGCACTTACCGAGTGAAACTTATCACGATCGAGCTCGTGTCTCTCTCGCGGTCTCACCGACCGTCGAGAGAGAAAACTACAGCGGCGCACGACTGCGATGTACAGTACACGACGGCACCCGGGGCATTCACACACACGCCCCCGCCGAGACACCCAGGCCATAGAGTAATCGGGCGGGCGTGCAATCAGTGACAAACTGACAATTGGTCCATGCAGGGCGCGTGGGCTACACTTCTCGCTTGGTCTGCATGGATCCCAACCCATTGCCTTAAAAAAAATTATACAGTACAACGTAGATATACCCACAGTACGCTCGTACATTTATCCTCTAGAACAGATACACAAACACTAGCTCTATGAGCATCTCTGATAGATTGAGCCGGTAGATCTAGAGATTCCTGAAGTCATCACAGACGACTTGTTGTCAACGAGAACGTTACTTACAACTTAAAACATGACGCAGGTAAATTATAGAAGATTTTCTGAAAAATACAATCATCCATGTCAAGTCGAGGAATAGAATCCAAGTGGGTAGGTTCCTCAACAAGGACCTTACAATCCTTTCTTTCCCCTTCTTTTTCTTTGGTTCCCCTCCTCCTCCCATGAAAGAGAGAGAGCCAGGGTCTGTTTGGTTGAGTGGCTAACCTCTAGTCACTAGTCAGGCTTTAGGAAGCTATCTTTTAGATATTTAGTTGTCTGTAAATAGTCTGAAGTGATAAAGATTACGGTAGATATATTACGTCAACAAATAAATAATGAGCGAGAGTATGCAAAGATAAGTAGACTTTCTCCATCTTAAATTGTAAAACTTTTGATTTTTTAATCCAAGTTTAACTACTCGCCTTATTCAAAAAATGTATGTAAAGTTAAAATTATTGAATTTAAGTTTTTTCTAAAGAATTTTTATTAATAAAGCAAGTGATTATAAAAGAAATGATATTTTATAAAAAAATTAAATAAGATGAATAGTTAAACTTAACATTAAAAAAATTAAACGTCTTATAAATTGAGGTGGAGGGGTACATACTAATTCTTTGCGTTACTTGTGAACAGGAACATTTGGACGGTTGTACTCCCTCTGTCTCTTTTTAATCGTCGGCGTTGGTTTTCGTGCCATAAGTTTGACTCAATTTATAGAAAATACGTGTAATATTTATGTCTTAAAATAAATTTGTTAAAAAAACTAGATCCAAAGATCTTTCCAATGATACTAATTATGATACTAATCGATGATACCGTATTTATTAAAATTGCTGATATTTGTTTATTGGGAAGAGCAAGCGACAATTAAAAAGGGACGGAGGGAGTAAACGGCAACTCAGGTTTCGCCGTCCCACTCTGGAAAAAAAAATATCCTGCATGGCTGAAAACTAAAAACACTCCGGACGGATGGGCATTAATCCACCACGCGTGTCACGCTCTGCAAACTTTAATGGAGCGTCCGCGCGCGCGCGGACGAGGACCGATGGACGTGCAGGACGGACACGGACAAAGGCGGATACAGCGACCGGCAGCGGCAATGGCTGGACTAGTGTTAGCGAGTCTGAGGGCGACACGATGCGTTTTTTCGGTCGTGTCCATCAGTTCCAGAGCCCTGACTCCTGCGTCCGGGCCACACACCACCGCCGCGCCGATCCGATGTCGACGACGACCTCACAGTGGAGCATCGAGTTCAGATACATGTAGCTTTGACGTGATACGCCGGCCACACGAATCCGTCCGCCGTGCCTGTCAGCGCAGCAACTGCTAACCGAACGAAGCGATGCATGCATGTGATCCGCCATGTGCTTTGCTTGCTTGGGCACGCACGTACTGCCGGGGCACGGCTAGCTCCTCCGTCCGTCCAAGCAACGACCGAGACTGGACGAGGAACGGCTCCTCCTCCGTACCGTGTGGAGTACAAACATGCGCAACAGTACACCAAAGGAAAGGAGTGTGGGCTTGGCTGTGTTGGTTCGTGGGTCGCTCGCTGCTGCACAGCACAGCGTCCAAGAGCATCCGATTCCATCCATCCATCCCGTGCGGCTCCCGTGTCGGTTTCGGCCGTGTTCGTTGCATCTCCATCACAACCCGCATTGGAAGCTCGATGAATAGTACTACTAGTAGCAGTAGTACTCCTCAGCAGCTGCAAGCGCACGTGAAACCGACCGTGGCGACTGACGAGTTAGGGGGTGTTTGATTCCCTGGCAAATTTTTTGCCCCGTCCCATCGAATCTAGTCACACATATATGGAGTAATAAATGTAGTCTAAAAAAATAATTAATTACACAGATTGCGATAACTTTACGAGACGAATCTTTTAAACCTAATTAGTCCATGATTTGATAATATGGTGCTACAGTAAACATTCGCTAATGATGGATTAATTATACTTAAAAAAATTTGTCTCATCGTTTCCCGACGAATTCTGTAATTTATTTTTTTTATTAGTATTTGAAACCCTCTTCCGACATCCCTCCGACGACCATGGCGAAAACTTTTTCCACACCATCCAAACACGCCCTTAATACAATTAGCACTAGTGGTCAATCACCAGGAGCAGTAGTACGTAGTACTAGCGTAGCTCCGAGGTCGCCGGACGTGGCGTTCGTTGATGAACTCGGCTATGGCCAGAGAGTAGAGTCGTCTCATTACAGAAACAGCACGCCGGGGGCGGGCAGCAGGCAGTCTACGTCGCGACAGCGCATGGAGCGTGACACCGGGGTGAGGCACGCCACCGGCACCTCGCAGCGGGCAAGGCGCACAACTCGATCGGCCAGGAAGGAAATTTTTTTTTTTCATCGGCCGGTAGACGACGCCGACTGGGTGAGGCGTCATGCGTCTGGCGCCACTCTTTTCGGTGCACGGCTGCTGCCCGCGTTATTGGATCGGCCACGCCAAAAGAAAAGGGGGTAGTTACATGTCTGATTCAGGATGCAGGTGGGTCAAAACAAATCGACCCAAACACTGACCCGTGGTATCCATTATATTTTGATTGGTTTTTGGGTTAACCCAAACTAATGCAGCCTTGGCACTGGTGACCCAATGGGTCAGAGGTTGACCCAAAGAGGATGGACACGTACGTAGGCTGGACACGCTCGTACGCTCGTTGTTCGCTGGCTGAAAAAATAAAATACTGCACATGCTATGCTCGCTCGCTGGCCATGTTAGCTTCTTCCAGGAAGCTGCCTCATTAGCACTTACAAATGAACAAATCACTCGCAGAATAAGCACATCATTATTGTTCCAAAGTACAAGGAATCCAACAAATCACTTGCAGAATAAACACATCACATGAATATCGTCATGCAGTTTACAACACCATGAAGAAGGGCTGTGGTATTAAGGTTTCCATCTTTGCATTGCAGGTAGGACAGGAAGGTGCAGAGTTTATACAGTTTGTAAGCAAGCTACCCAAGTTCACCATCCAAAGTTTTCAGAGTTTAACTACATGTATATCAGTAAACAAAGATAGCTTCCAGTACTAAATGACCTTCTCTATGATCCAGAGTTTTCAGAGTTTGACTACATGTATATTAGTAAACAAAGACAGCTTCCAGTACTGAATGACCTTCTCTATGATCATTCCCAATGTCCAGAGTTGCTGAAGTTTTGTAGACCTGTAACAACCTGCATTTAGATGAAAGAGATTAAAATCAGCTTCTAGTAGTTTGGATTAGAAAAAAGAGACAATTAGAAGATGAAAAATAGATGACATTTATTAAACGGAAGCATGCAGACAACTAAGAAGATGAAAACATACTACAGTTCAAATAAATTTTATAACAGAAATTTGTAACTTGCACAAATCTCATTGAGTACACGTCATGTTGGAGTGTTACAGTTCTCACCTTGAATGCAAAGGTGCCTATTATTCCCAAGAAGCAAGGTCCCATGAAGTAAGGTCAGATGTTGTCTGATCACTCGAAATGTCAGAATTTTTTAAATTCTTATAAATCTGTAACATCAAGAGAATTAAGGAGATCAAAACTTTTTATAGCCAAAGAATTAAGAAAGTATCCACGCATATCCACAAATTGCAGACCAGAATACTAACCGGTGGTGCCACCACTTGAAGAACAAGCTTATCTGGAGAGACAGTCCGCATCCAGTCCTGAAGGCAAATCAGTGCTTCAACCGTATCAGTGCTTAGTCTGCTCCGAAAATCACTAACCACTCGCTCACCAGTGCTGAATGCTGACTCAGATGGTATAGCTCATCTGCAAGCATATACCACGCTCTAATAATCTTGTTCTGTTCTTCGTGCTTTTAACTTTTTTTGAAGAGAAATATATATCGAATGTTTGAACTTAATCAGTAGAGGATGATCTTTATTTCCTTCAATGAAATAATTAAATACAAACATCGCGCTAGCTATCAATCCCTGTGCTAGAAATATATATTGAAACCATCTGCTTTTGCAGATTATGCTCCTCTCTTGCCCCTCCCCCCTAATAATCCGACGAGCTAGCTATCAATCCCTGTGCTGAAGGGCCCAAAGACAAGACAACCCATCGCGCTCTAGCTGGCCCCGATTGAGGAGCTAGTCCCAGACGGGAGCAGGAGAGACGCAACAGACAATCAGACATTCAGTGACCAATCCAAGATCCTCTTCACAATCCGTGTCCAAGAAGAACATGCTGACCAGATGAAGGGAGGAAGGGGAAGAGGAGGAGGAGACATACGTGCGAGTGGAGCGAAGTGAGCTCTGGAGCGAGAGGACGGCCACCACTTCCAACGACTCTCCCGGCCACCACCAGTTGCAAGATGCCATCGCCAGTGCGTGAGGTAGAGATATAGTCGAGAGATTGATCCGGAGGAGGGCTATTGATGGAGGAGCTCGAGAGTGGCGCAGGTGGAATGGACCTGATGCGGACGAGCGGTGGTGGGGCGGCGAGGGATTGGCGGCGCGAGGCATGGGGCGGCGGCGGGGGCGGCGCGGTGGCCGCACCCCTGGCTTGAAGACTCGGGAGGCATGGCGGCTTGGGTTGGGTTACCCACCAAATGCAACCCATTTAACACCAAAAACTAGTGGGTCGACCCAATGGGTAATAACACCACCCAATGGGCTGACCCATTAAAACCTGCATCCTGATGTCTGATAGCTAGGAGCAGATGAGGACAGGCCGGCCGATGCGGTGACCGAAGGGGACGGGACTGAACCGGCCGTCGGCCAACGCGGCCGCTCGTCGTTCGGTGGTTGCAAAGTGGCTAGTTTAGGGTTTAGATTTAGGATTTAGGGTTTAGGACGTACAAGTCTCGTCTCGATATTCATTTTTCTTTTGTGATAAATAACTCCATAAACAACTGCGACTGATAGCGAGAAGAAGTTATTGATTATAATATACTCCCTCCATCTGCCAAAGACCGTAGTTATAGGGTTTAAATTTTTTCCACAAAAGACCGTAGTTTTAGGAATGTACGAGTACTGTCATCATTTCATGCGGGGCCCACTACTGAGAGGCCAGCTGTTCCCAGCTCACGGAAATTTCTCAGAGCCGGTCACCTCTTGAGTAAAAAAAATAAAAAAAATAAAAAATCAACTGCAGCTTACCCACGGGTGCCTCTCGTCCACTCATTTGGTCTACCGCATCCGCAATTCCACATCGCATCCCCCGCCAGGCCGCCTTCGTTGGAGCTCTCTCCTTCCCCATCCCTGCAGATTTCCTTCTTCTCTTCCTCTTCCAGCTCCTTCGTTGCGCGCATGTCTGGGCACCAGGTTCCCTAGCCCTCGCCAGTGGAGGTCGACGCGGAAGGCATGGGGGTGCCCGCTGAGGGGGCCTCGGACAGGCTTGTTGGCCACGTTCTGTTCTCGTGGGGCCTGCGATGGTAGGGACGCGGACGGCGCTGCCGTCAAGGATCGGCCCTCCGGAGGGTCCTTCGCCGGTGGCCGGGGATGAGGCTCCGGGCGAGGATCTGCGGGTAGGGCCTCTGCTGGTGGCCGCGGACAAGGCCATCGGCAAGGATCTGCCCTAGGACATGGGCAAGGTCGCGCTCAGGCGACGTGCCGCCGTAAGAGGTACCGAGCACCTCGCCTGGCGCGTAACGCACCGTGCGCGGTGGAGAACGTGGGGTGGCAGAACGGCAACCTGGCGGAGTCACGCTGGATGAAGACCACGCTGAACCCGGGCGAGGAGGAGAAGCATCGTCGCTTCCGTGGCGTTCTGCTGTAAACTGGAAGAAGGTAACCCCGCAGTGATTTGGGCTGGGCTAATAGCTCTTGTTGATAATAATAGACGAATTACCTTAACCTAGATGGTAACTAGTACATGGGAGGCCAGATGATGAGTTGGGAACTTTTAATGGTGTTGTTCATCATGGCTGTACCTCCATAAACAAATGCTATGTGGTTCTATAATTGTACAATTTTGAATGAAAACGGCATGTTTCACCAGTACAACCTATTGTGTGTTTATACTAATTGATTTTACTACAACAACTTTTAGCCATAGAGAATTTTCTGAAATTATAGCACAAGCACCATATTATTAACTAGTGGCCACACACCATATAAAGTTTACAACTTCATAAAATTACACCAGTACCAAAATGCACATAACTTTATATTACAGCAGTTGCAAAACACTCGGGACTTATATTACAGCGTGCACAAAATGCATGACTTATATGACAGCTGTAGCATAATACTCATGCGCGGATTACACTAGTCCACATGTCCATAATTAGTGCCTTAACGATGCGATCACATCCTCATATAGTCGGGCGGTCACAACTAAGGCTTTTTAGGTAGCGCACCTAGCGCCTCTAGCCCCTGTCTTTGTCGATGTGTGGAATCTCGTGATCTGTTTCCTCCACCATCTTTCATCACTTCAATCATACACCCTTGTAGTGTTAGAAACACCCTGTTCAAAGTTGCGGGATCGTAGTTATCAAACTCCCTTTTTACATTCTCAATCAAGTCATCCAAGTTCTTAGAGACCCATTCATAGGCTTTGGATTGAAGTGATGCAAAGAATCCAAGGTCTAGGACATTCAAATCTGGGGAATTGGCAGGTTGGTTGACGAGTCGTATGTCAAGCCCTGTATGTGCTACAGCAGTAGCAAATTCTTTATCATTTTCTAGGACATGTGTAGGAGCATTATCTTGCTGAATCCAAATGGTTTGTCTTGCATATTCTCGTGGCCATCGTTCAACAATAGCTCACAGCACTTTACTAATAAGGTAAGACCTCATAGTAGCTCGATCTACCTTAATAGGTTTGGTGATTTCGGTCCCCCTTCCTCTATTGTGGCTTCTTCTTTTTGCTTGTTCCTACAGTAAATGAAACCAAGTCAGAATCACAAATGAGTAGCACAAATTGATGTATGAAAATACAAGGGTATGTTGTACCTTTCTAACAAATGGCCAAACCCCTAACTTCCCATCAAAAATGCAATTACCTTCGTCGTCATATATAGGTCTTCCAACAGCAGACAAGAACATAACTTTACCAATGGAGTTCTTATTTCGCACGGTTCTGTGTGGGTTGTTTTCTCCTGGAAGCATGTAACACTTCATATATTTTGATTTAGTGTTGAACCACTTCTCATCCATGTGGATGATGTTGTACATTTCATCGAATTTTGGTGCGTTTGGCAATGTTCGGCCATCTAGCATGGAAATGCACCATTTCAGCCTCTCTTTTTTATTTTCTTCCGTCAACAAAGGCTTTAGCGTGCTAGAGTGACGTCTTAGCAGCCCTTCCTTGAACCTCTTATGTAGAGTGCTCCTTTTTATACCAATGGCCTTAGATAGAGATCGAATAGTGGTTCTCTTATGCAAGGGAACACTAAGAACCTGAGATAGGTCTATTTGCATCTTTTTGCGGACACACCTCTTGGACTTCCTTGATCTAACATCCACTGGTTGTCCTCGTGGTCGGCATTGCTTTGCTCGCTGCCAAATGCGTTGCACTTGATGTCTATTAACATGGAACTTTTGAGCAACTATAGTTGTGGTTTTCCTTTTTAGTTTTCCACGGTCACTTTATTCAAGCAACGCTGCATAGATTTGTTCTCGTTCATCATTTGTCAAATTTTTGTACGGACGTGTATTATTTTCATTTCCTTGATGAGCATGTTCAACATCAGAGTCCTCCAACTCCTCTTCTTCGAAGGTTATGTTCACAGCATCAGCATACACACCGTACTCATGCATGTCATCCATCATGTCTACAAAAGAATTAGGAGTACATGATGAGTTGTTGTAGACCAATGGCTGCAGATGTGTAAAACAATGTCATTAAAATGAGATATAAAACCAATAGTCAGTTGTGGAGCAATGGCTGCAGTTTTTTTTTGCCCTTTGCTCTGCAAGTTTTTGTGATCACTAGTTTTGCTTTACAGAATTTCTTACAACTGTTATTATAAGCATGTGAGACTAGTCAATGTAAAGGTATAGGATAAACAGAATGCTAAATTTAGGAAAGTTCCACCTCCCAACCCTAACAAATTTCTGTGAATTATATCGCTCTAACTTTGTGAATCCTATTTGCAACCTATGGACTTAAAGTTTGGTGATTATATACTTACTGATAAATGGTTGCAGCTCCTGTTGCTGAGCAGATACTCCAACGTTGAGATCAAATTCATCGATTATAGCCCGGCCATCAAAGTTGCGACCTTCATGTATGTCTTCGTCCATCATGTCGACTGCCAGATTTGCATGGTTAATTGCTATAGGAGAACTGGTATAGATTCATTTAATTCAACTAAGAAGAGAAGTAATCTGTTAATCTTTCTCGAGATGTTGGGACTGACCTTCATGGAGACGATTGATTTGCTCTTGATCACGTGTAGGTACATTTAGATCAAGTAACGACTGACCTTGGAGATGGGCCTGGAGATAAACTTGATCTTTCTCTTGCTGTTGTGCTGGTTCTTCATTCTGGTCAAGTAAGGGCTGACCACCTTGGATATGGACCAGGAGATAAACTTGATCTTCCTCTTGTTGCTCATGTGCTGGTTCATCATCCAAGTCAAGTAAGGAATCTCCTGGTTCATCGTTCAAGTCAGGTAAGGAATATCCTGTATGTTGTGGCTTGTTTAGATCTATGGGCATGGATGGTGAAGAAAATGACTTGCAGGCTAAATGGAGTGGATGCTCAACCGTGCGAGTGCTGTACTTATTATACAGGGGAGATGAGAGGTGGCATAGGCGGGAAGAAACCTGGCGCCTAGTTCAAATTTTGTACAGTACTCTTGGCTGTTCGCAATGTCGCCAGAAGCTTCTCTATGCTACCCCTTGTGTAAGGGCTTGCTTTGGTAGTGCCACGTGTGGCAACTCATGCCAACAAGTTCTGTAAATTTACTCATATACTTTTATGATTATAAAATTGTACTGTACTTGCTGCCGTAAATGTCAGACTACTTTTTAAGGGTATTTTGGTAATTTCACACTACTCCTTGTTTCTCCCCTTAGTCCTCCAGCTACGGTCTTTGCCGGACGGAGGGAGTAATAAATACTCCCTCCGTCTTAAAATAACCACTTTCTTTGACTTTTAAAGACTGCGTTTGACCATTTATCTTATTTAAAAATTTTATATAAATATTATGTATCTTGTTATGATTTATTTTATCATTAGAGGTATTTTGATAATAGTTTATTTATTTTATAATTTATATAAAATTTTTAAATAAAACGAATGACCAAACGTAATCTTTAAAAGTCAAAAAAAAGTAAGATTATTATGAGACGGAGGAAGTACTCACTAGTACTATGGCCTACTGTTGGCCGAGTCGTTGTCTACTTAGAGGTAGGTTTAATTTTTGGTGCAGAATTATATAGAGCCTTCGACTAATATGCACCGAAATACTGTTTCCCCGTTAATTTCTCGGAGAAAAAAAAAGGAAAACCGTGGCTGACGGGCAAAAAGGGCATCCACAACTCACTTTTTTTTTTCCATCTTCTCAATAGTCCTCCTACCAGGCAAGCGTTGAAGCCGTACGCCCGGCACAGCTAGCATGCCATGCCCATGCCGTGGCTAGGCTGCCCTGCCCAATGCAACAAGCCACGACTTTCACTGTGCTGTCATCAGTGCAGTGTCCATGCCAGGCGCAGAACGCGGTAGATGTGCATGGTCCGAAAGGCGTGCACCGTCAAAGCTGCATGCAGGCCAGCCGGATCTGCTGCCGGTACATGCGCACGGCGCCAGCAGGCAGCAGCGGATCGATCAGCACATCCCATACCATACGGCCTGACTGCCAGACGGCACAAAGTCCACTGTAGCAGCAGCGCAGTGCAGCCGTCGTTCCCGCGGGCCGGGCCGGGCCGGGCCAGCTGCTCACCATCCTCTACTGCACCCTAGAGTACTGTAGAGCTGCCATCAAAATCTCAGCAGCTTGCATTGCATGCAAGCTGCATCTAGCCGGCCGCATGATGCACCACCGTGCCAGAAGCAACAACAGATGGAGAGGGGTCCCACCCATAGGGGAGGTGATGAGCCTGACCGTCCTGACTGCTCCCCACAATCCTGGGGCCAGCTGCACGCACCTGCACCTGCACGCGGTTCATGCAGGCGCAGAAAAAGTGAAAAACGCAGGCAGGGAACAGGCAGCAGCAGGCAAGTGGTGGATTGATGGATGGACGGATCGGCAGCGCCGCAGCAAAAAGATCCGGGGAGGACGGGACTGTGCCCCTGCTGCTGTGGCGCAGATGCCTTGTCGCTCTCGCTCTCCGCCTCTGTTGCGCGCTGCCAGTGCACCTCAAAAGGTCCTGTGCAGGGTACGGATAATCACACCAAAAAGGGAGCAGCCCTACCCGGAGAGAGAAAAGAGAGTGGGACCGGGACGGGGCACTGTCCGGCATAGAGGCAGCAACTGCTGCCTCCGGCTGGCCCCACCATTTGAGAGCTTTCATGCTTGCCGTTTGGCGGTAGCGGGGCCCAGCTGCACCTGCACTGGTGGTGGACGACGCCACGCAACATCATCTTGGCACGGCAGCCAGCTTTGGTTAGCCACGCCAGCAGAAGGCTTCTTTTTCATTTTTTTAATCAGGAACAAAAGAGTTGGATAGCCACTGGTACCCACGGCAGCCAAAGGGGGTAGTGCAGGTCAGATTTGGATAGCCACGCCAACCAACGCAGATTTGTAAAGATCACGCCATCGGCGAAGGTCTCATCGAGAAGGATGATATTGATGAGAGGGATTTGTAAATGGTTCGTCACAAAGATATCAAACCAAAGTGATGTGTTGGTTAGATTCATACTCTCTCTGCTCCGGATAAATCAATTCCTAGAATCCATTCAAATCACATCTAACTATATTGAAATTAATGTAATATATCTTGATCGGTTGTTTCTAGAAATTTTAAGTGGTCAGATGTCTTTTCATGAGCTAGCACAATCTCAATCTCCAACTAGCTCTTATACATGTGTAATTGCTCCCGTAGTTGTTACGCCAACTAAATTGTATAATACATTTTTATACGTGTTGTACTCATCTTTCATATTTATTATATTTCTCATAGGGACTGTTACAAATTGATTTCTAGGATCAACATGTCGGCTTATAGCCTTTGAGAGAAAATGAGACGATTTTTAACTTCAATTGTAGTAGTCCGTATAAAAACCAAACTAATATTTTTTATAAGTTTGTTTTGAATTTAGAAGTAATTTTGTGAGAACAAATATTTTTTTATAATTGTAGGAGTGCAAAGAAATACCTCGAAATGCATGTTTGTTGAACGTTGTTGGTCTTGAACTCTTGGTACCATTGTGTCCTATCTTGAAGGCATGTTTGTTGAAACATGATAAGACTTTGCAGTTTACAGTGGCTATGATAGAATTAATTTATGACGATTTGATCAGATGCATTGGTTCTTTTCTTTTTTTATAAAGATAGAACAATGGTTAATTTAAAACATCATTGTTGGAAAATAGTTATTTCAAAATGTATTAGATTCTGTTTGGTATTATTTGTTTCTTAAAAAAACTCAAACTACGGAGATATAATTTTTTTTCTAGAATACCATCGTAAAATCCAACTTTTTTTTTTTTTCATGACACTCTTGTTATTTCTAGTAAGTCTAGACTATTATATCATCACAAAATCATGTTTTTTCTTCTTTTGATAAATGTCATAATTTCTAGAGTCGTTGATAGACGTGGGACCCTTTTGGCCTTTTCAACACTTGTATTTCTTCCTATCTCCAAATAAATAAAATTTTAGTGTGTAAACATTAATGATATTAAACTATTCCGTAGTACTCCCTCTATATCCATTGTTTTTTATTAAAATATATAAAAAACTAAAAATAAAATTACTTTTACAAAAGTGGTTTCAAGGTGAATCTATATAGGAGTATAATTTTTTATTTTTTAAACTAAATATCAAAACGACAAGTTTTATCGATACAGGGAGTATATTATAAAAAAATAGTGTATTATCAAAAAATTGATTTATTGGGAGTGAGCATAAGTTACTGGTACCATGTCGGCATATAGTACTATAAAAGCTTGCAGTCGGTACCGTCCAGCGGCGTGGTACCGAATCCTGTCCAGCAGCACTGCAGCAGCCGCAGGAGCCCCGCGGCGTGGTATTCTGTGGACTGCACGCACCTTTATTTGCGCAGGCACGATGCCGTGCTCTGACCCCCCAGCGCTGAGAGAGAATGGGACCGTGGCCCATTCGTAGGGGTAGGTAGGGTCCTCCTATATGGCCGTGCAGTGCCGCGTGGTCCTACTACTCCTACCTCTACCTGTGCGGGGCCGACGACGCGTGGTACTGTAGAGACCACGTAGTACGGAGTAGAGTACAACAGTACAGGAGGAAGCTGCAGGAGCCCCCGGGCGGTGCTGTGCCGACTGCCGCTGCGCGCGCGCGGCCGGGAGGGCTGGCTTGGCTAGCCACCCTACACAGACACAGGGCCGGCTAGCTCGTACTGTATGCGCTGTGCGCAGTCCGGAACGAGAACGAAGCAGGGCCATGAATAGGCCCGTGTCAAGGCACTGTATGCAAACAGCCAACGTAGGATTGTGAGTTGTATATACTCCCTCCGTCCCTTTTTAATTGTCGTTTGCGCTTCCTAAGAAACAAATACTGGTAATTTTAATAAATACTAGTAAATATTATCAATTAGTATCATACTGTAATTAGTATTATCGAAAAGATCTTTAGATCTAGTTTTTTAATAAATTTATTTAGAGACACATATATTAGGCGTATATAAATGCAAGACGAAAAACCCACGGCGACAATTAAATAGGGACGGAGGGAGTAGGTCACTACTGGCTACTAATAGGCGATTGTGCATTGTATGTGTGCGTTGGATCTGCCTGCGCGTCCGTTCATTGCATGGCATGCATGCATGCATGTGATCGGCCACCAGCGGATGGGAGGTCAGCCAGGAAGGCCAGCAGGGCCAGGCCACATGTGGCTACAGCGGCATCCGATGGGAGATGGGCGCTGGCAACGCATGCAGCCACGCCCACGCACTGCTCGTGCCTCCGGGAGCCGTACGCGCGCCAGTGGGGCGTGTCGATCGCGCGGCGTACTAGTATACTAGTAGTATGCATGCATGGGCGCGCGCGTCCGTCCCATCGGCGCGGCGGTCCGCTCCGGTCCATGAACAATGATGGCGAGCGGCGTCTGATTCGTGCGGGACGGGCACCGTTGTCGGGGTACTGGCGCCGTGCATGCATGCAATGCAAGCAGGATCGAGTGGCAGGGGTACTACACCACGTCTCTGCGCGCCCGCGCACTGTGCCACGAATCCGTCGTCGTCGTCGCGCGCGTTACTGTATTGATTGACGTAGCGCATGGACCGTCGGGTGACGCCGGCAATGTAGCTGCTGGCTACAGTATGCTGCATGCTGCCTGCCCGGCTGCCCCAGTACCACCACCGCACAGTATACTAGCTATAATTAGGATCGCGCTGCATTATGGGTGAGATCGCGACCGGCCGTCCGGCGGACCCTCCCTCTCCCTGGACCTTGAGTACGAGCACATGACAAAGCTGGTCTCGATCCTGTCGTGTGGTAACATAATTGAGATCGATGCTGAATGAACACAACGTACACCGGCTCTCATCCATGGTGGGCCACGGAAATGGACCAGTACTTAATTAGTACACCGTACGCAGCTTAACTCGCGGCTACTGTATGCGATTCCTGTTATTGGAGCAGTTTTACCCATGCGTGCTTGTCATTGCCAATGCCAATGGTCCTGAGGAGCCACATGCGCAGGCGGTAGGACGCCGGCCAATTCATTACTGCTGCCTGCTCGTGGTCAGGATCCTGGTAGTCACGCTCTTCCCGTTGCACGGTGTTAATGCCCCCGTGGGGCGGCCGCGTGACGTGGGTGGGGATCAACAGCTGCACAGCACCAGCGCACGGCTCCCCACCGCACCCGCACGGGTGGATGGACCGCGCCCGCGTACCGCGTCGTACGTTGGCGCGCGCGACCCAGCAGCGGCATTACTGCTTGCGTGGACCGGCGGTGGTGGTGCAAGCGACCATCCCCGATCCGTGCCCGCGCCGTGGACGGATGATGGTCCAGCCGGCCGGCACCAAAGATGACAACTGACATGACATGGCCCGTGCCAAAACGGACGGACGGACGGACCGGCCGGTACGAGCCTTCAAGAGCGCGAGGACAGGCGCATCGACGGGGCGCGGGAGACGGACAACGGAGCCGGTAAAAATGGCTGGAGCCACTCACTGCTCGTCTTTGGGCTTTGTGCGAGTACGCGTGCGGAATGCGAAACCAGGGTCCGGAGCCCGGACCCTAGTGATTAAAGGAAAAAATGGCGGTGGTCACCCTGATAGCGGAGGTGTGATTGTATTCGGCACGCGTAAAACAGATTTGCATTCGAGACGAGACGACAAAACAGGTTGCTACAAGGACGCGATTCACCCATCCAACTGCTGTTTGTCTGCGTGCCAGTAGCCCTAGGCTTTTTCTTTTTCTTTTTTGCCAATATCGCCCCGACTAGATCTGGGTCTGCAGGGCATCATGGTCACGCACTTGGCGTTTCGGGAGGCGTATGCAAATCGACCGACCCGTCAACCGGGCACGGATGGCGCGGCCCATTCGGGGGCTGGCCGACGTTGGCTTCTTGCGCGCGTGCAGGGGGTCTGCACCGGCTATCAAGGCACACCTTTGTATTTTGCACACCGACGTCCGTGCACTGTGGCGTTCTTGTTAGTACTTGTATCACCCAGTCGTCCGTGTATTTTGCACACAGTCGTCCGTGTATCGTGGCGTTCCGTTATTTAAAAACAGTTTTTATATCTAATAGTTTCTTCTAAGATTTGGAATCTAAGCAAAAACTAGAATGGAACATGTAGGTTTTCGATTCTTAATGAAATCGGTCGTCTATTATGTCTTGAATAAAGAACAGAAAAAACTAACTTGATAGTTGGTTAAAACCAAATATCTAGTCCTACATGGCTACATCCACCTAGTCAGACATTTGTGTCAAAATCTGACGCTCAAGAGAGTTCTCATTGCTAAGAATATTTGCCTTAGAGAATCAAATAGACATACATCTATTGCAACCATCATATTGCATACTGTAGGTTAGAAGGAAGGAAACTAAAACATCATAGTCGTAACTTGGCTCTGTCCTTACATATTCTAGTGCCTATCAATTTGTAAACAAGAAGACATATCAGCGTCACACAGTTATATAAGTGACCTAAATGATAATAATGTAGCCAGAGACTTTTTCTCTCTTCTTCTATGGTTGAACTAAAAGATGATGTGGATTTGTTTTACTTTATTGGTCGCTAGCATGAGTGGCGTTAGGAGTATTCTTAGGTATCCTTTGTATCACCCTTGTTTTTTTTTACACAATGAACGTGGATGGCATATACGATTTTATCTAGTTCAAATAGTGCTTTAGTTCATTCTATAAGACATAAACTAGAATAACATGGTCTCCTAATTTATATTTTTCATCTATTTATTTTATACTATATTGTCCATGCTTGAAAATTCATATTTATTTTAGATAATATAATTGTTTACAAATCTAATCTTATCAATTTTATACTATGTTTGCTAAATTATTAATCAAAGTTTTAAGAGTTTGATTCTTGATATACATATGGGTCTTGTAAAAGAGAACAGAGGTAGTATTTTGAATTTGAATACCCTAGGTAGAATCCTGGTCCGTCCCCGTATAGCTACCTTAGCAAATACTATGAGCTCAATAGAATATCTTGACCATCTTATAGGTATAGGATGCATTCTCATTTTCACTATTGGTCCTAATCGGCATCCTCGTTGACGACTTTTTTCCGGTAGTGTTTGATTCGTTCACTACTAAATTTTGCCACATCAAAGATTTGACAATCTATAGTTTTGACAGGTATTTGCATACTTACTAAATTACTAACTTCTTATATTTGACTTACCAAATCTTAAGCAACTTTTTACCTAATTTTTATACTTTTTACCCAACTAATCAAACCCATAGCAATGACACAAACACAATTTTTATATTTGGTTTATACAATAAGAAAGAAATTAATAAATAAATAATGGAAAAAAGAAGATAGCAACTACCAAAGATCGGAGTTTATCTAATTTTTAGCTGGCTGAACTTTTGATACCCAACTAATCAAACCCGCAATGACACAACCACAATCCAGCAAATACGAGAGAAGTTTAGTTTATACTCCTAGCTCGTCTTGTAAAAGAGCCGGAGGGAGGGAGGGAGGTTTTTTATTATTAGCGTCATGGACATGTGGGTCCCATCTTGTGGATAGGAAAGGGAGGAGGGATATGGGTATGGAGGCTGGTAGGCCAACCTTAATAATATTTTTTTAGAGGGTGAATTTGCATGCCTCAACCTCCTAGAGGCAGGCAGGCCAACCCTTTGCATGCTGCCCCACGCGGACCACCAGGAGCCTGGCCAGGCCCCGCACTCTACTCCACGTCTCGCATCGCGGTCAGCCGGGCACGCCACTGGGCGAATCAATGGCCTGGCCACAAAATCAATGGGGAAAAAAACCATGACAAGAAAAGAAAAAGAAGCGTAGCGCAGACAAAGGCAGGGCAGGATAAAAAAGTATCGGTTCCGGCGTAAACGATCGCCATTATTAAAGACGGGGAAAAGGAGAGGTCCCAGCGGCATCCAATCCGTTCGTCGCCTGCCCTGTTCCTGCTCTGCTCTGCCTCCTCCCCACCTCTCCTCGTCAAGATATAAACAAAAAACCGGCAGCTTTTGTCTCCTTGCAGGCGGCCCCACACACCCAACCCAACGTGCCTTCCCCGCACCGCCCGCCTCGTCTCCGTATATATAACTTCCCCTCCCACCCATTGCCTTTCCACTACCCACATCTTGTTCCCCCCTCCCTCTCTTCCCGGCCGGCCTCTTGCCAACACAACAAGGCGGCGGTGTCGATGGCCGTCCAGGCGCAGCACCTCCTACTCAACCCCGCCTTCCTGCCCCACGACATCGGGCACGCCTTCAGGGCGCTGGAGGGTGCCGCGGTCGGCGTCGGCGGTGGCTCCGTGTTCTTGGATGAGCTCGGCGTCGGTGGGTGCGCGCCGGCGCCGGCGCCGGCGCCCATCGGAGACGCCGCGTTCGGCGACACCCAGCCGCGCAGCGAGCTCACCTGCAACGGCGGCGGCGGCGGTGACAGCAACGTGTTCCTCCCGAGGAAGCGGGCACGCGTTGCGGCGCCAGGGTTCCTGGATGATGGCCACCAGCAGCAGGGGCTGGCTCTGCCCGTGCCGCTGACGCAGCCGCACGGCCAGGCGTTCGCCGGCGACGTGCAGAGCAGGGCGGCGGGCGGGTGCGGCGCGGCGTCCACCAGCGGTCGGCCTGTGACGGCCAATGGCGTCCTCTCGCAGCTCTACCACCAGGGCGTGGAGATCGACACGCTGGTGCGGCTCGAGGTACGTTGCTATTCTTCTTCATCGATTGATTGATTCGGTGACCGGGATGGAGTCCGAGTTCATCCATACATGCATACGTCGTCGACACAGTATCTGATTCTTGCTCGCATGGCTGTGGCTGCAGACGGAGAGGATGCGCGCGGGGCTCCAGGACGCACGCCGGCGGCACGCGCGCGCGGTGGTGGCGGCCGTGGAACGCGCGGCGGCAGGCCGGCTCCGCGCGGCGGAGGCGGAGCTGGAGCGCGCCCGGTGCCGCAACGCGGAGCTGGAGGAGAGGCTCCGGCAGCTGGCCGCCGAGGGCCAGGCGTGGCTGGGCGTCGCCCGGAGCCACGAGGCCGTGGCCGCGGGCCTCCGCACCACGCTGGACCAGCTGCTGCAGCAGCAGCAGCCCACAGGCTGCGACGCAGGCGGCGGCGGCGAGGCGGAGGACGCGCGGTCCTGCTGCTTCGAGACCTCCCCGTCGGGCGACGACGACGATGCGGCATCCCGGCGTTCCACGCCGTCGTGCAAGTCCTGCGGCGGCGGCGACGCGTGCGTGCTGCTCCTCCCGTGCCGGCACCTCTGCCTGTGCCGCGCGTGCGAGCCTGCCGCCGACGTGTGCCCCGTCTGCGCCGCCGACAAGAACGCCTCGCTCCAGGTCCTGCTGTGACGACGAGGCGGCGACGGCCCTGCCTGCCGGCGTCGGTTCTCGTTGTTGTCTTCGTTTCCTGGTTCTCGACGACGAGGTTTGCCTCCGGTGGACATGCCTCGGGCACGTGGGTCACGTGACCAGGGTTCGGCCAGGCAGCAATCTTTTGCTGGGTAGGATAAGAGTACATCCTGTAGAAATGCTCGTAGTTGAAGGTTGGAGAATAGGCTGATCATTACTGTAGACCCAGTTTAGTTGTACTGCTAATTATGGCTAACTTTGTTCGCCGCTCCTGCTCGAATATCTTTCTGGTATTTATTCTTTGGGTTGATTTGGCTTGTGTTATTACTGAGGAAATCGGGAAAAAGTTAGCTGTGAAAAGCTATACGTATTTTATTTTCGCTGTTACCTCGACGTGCAATTAGTGGCTGTAAGTATTTTTCCTGGTTCAATAGCTGGTTTAAGTGTTTTTTTTGGACAAAACAGTATTCTGATATGACACCGGTAAAAATTTTTGCCACTCTATTGAAACACCCCTGTTGTTTCACCGTGACGGCAAATCATGCTCCGAGCGGCGATCTTGTAGTGGTTGTGCAAGCCGCGCCGCGCCGCGCCGCACGGTTCGGCGTCCATGCCCACGCCCCCCTAGCACAGCTGCACAGACAGGGAGGGAGGGGCCACTCCCCGGCGGATGGATCGCATCTGGCGTACAGTATGTGTATGAGACGGACTACCACTGGTACAGTACAATGCCGGCTGGAATAGGTTGACTGTGCTGCGTGCGGCCCTGGTGTATCTCGCCCACTACACCGCGTTTAAATGGTGACGGCAAATCGGGTTATCTTTGTCGGTACAAATTTGACTTGTCCGGTGCGTCACCCACGTATGGGCGTCGGTTTCTACCGCGGCGGGTGAAGTGGAGAGGATCTCTCTTTTACCGAGCACAAATCCTTGCCACTGCCAACACGAAATGAGCACAAATCCAGATCAGACTGCTTGCTTGCCGCTGCCGTGGGACGCGATTCCACCGAGTAGTAAATGGGTCATCACACGGGACAAATCTTTGTCTGTACCCCGGACTTGTCCGGTACGTCCCTCCGTCCGTTTTATTTAGTCACCCGAGAATCACCGCGAGTAAAGTATGGGCCGTCGGTTTTTACCGCGGTGGGTCAATATTTTATATTTTACCAAATAACAAATGCTTGTAGATGCCAAAGAATCTTTGAGCACAATATTAATTAGATACTTAATTGCGGATATTTATTATTTATTAAAATTCCACCGAGTAGTTTATATCATCACACGCCACAAAAAAAACTGGGACGGAGGGGAACCACAAAGCGGAGGCAGCTGTGGTCACGTGACGGCACGTCTGGTCAAAAGCCACACCACTCCGCCATGCCGCCTGCGCTGGAGAAAAGATGCGCAGGAAGGAAACTGTGGGGAAGGATGTACTACAAGCACATCGTGGACATCGAGCTGCCTCGGCGCCCTCGGCCGGAGGAGTTGGAGGAGACAAGGCAAAGCAGAGGCCACTGCGATTCCTTTCGTGCGTGCGTGCGTAACCACTGTAATTGCCTGCCTCTGTACCCTGGCCGCCTGGTGGCGCGTGAAGCGGCAGGCAACGACGATGTTTAGGTTAGGTTAATTAATTAATGCGGCGTGTGATCGATGGCTTGGCACTTGGCAGGGGCATGCATAGATGTGCATCTTTCGAGTACTTTTACGCAGGGATTATCTCCACTTTGATGACGACTCCACTCGACCTTTGCTAGGCTGCTACGGCACTGACCTCTTTTTTTTTTTCTCCCCTCATGACAGCGTTGGTTCCTTTTGGCGGCATCATGTTGAGACTTGACAGGAAGCAGCACTAGTACAGCAGCTGCAGATAAAAAGCGGTGGAGGGAGGAAAAGGAAAAGGAAAAGCGCCGAGCACTTCGAGAACGCGGATCTCCAGCCGGCTGGCTGAGCTGCGCTTGCGAGTTGCGCCCATCAATCACTGGCCGAGTCCTCTGTTTGCTGTGTTTTTTACGACTTTCCCTGCTCGGCGCCTCGTGAAGCGTGACATGTCAAAGGACACCGACGTCGCCCGGCACGACGGACGGACCGGTCCATCCATGCCGGCATGGGGCCTGCCAACCTACTAGCATAGTACTAGCTTTTTTCTCTTTTGGTCCTCTTCTCCACCGATGAGCGTAGAGAGTACGAGTAGTAGGAGCAGTCGTCGATCGTGTGTGCGAGACCTTTTATCGCACATCTGCCGATGGTGCCACTCCATGCGCTTTATTCAAACTTTTTTATATAAATATCATATATTTTGTTATGATTTATATTTTTTGATACTTTAATAATAATTTACTTATTTTATAATATGTATATAATTTTTAAAAAAGTTTTAATAATTATTATTTATTTTGGTATCAAACTTGTTTTATTGTTAGAGATATTTTCGTAATAATTTATTTAGTAGGATCAGTCGTCGATAAATTTTTTGTGCGAGACCTTTTATCGCAAATCTGCCGATGGTGCCACTCCATGCGCTAGGACTGCACTGCTGGAGTAGTAGTACTTTTTACTATGCGATGATGCTCTGTCAGAGGCACAGAGCGTGTACTACTGTTGCTGGTCACCGCGGCGGCCCATTAAACACTTTTCTTTGGTGGAGTTATGCGTCGTGACTAGCGAACCATCAAGAGTATAGTACAGTACCTTTTGGCCTCGACTTAACAACTCACGGGGATAGACCGGATCCCATAATCTACAAACTCATTATGCCCGGACTAGTATTTAATTAGAGGCCCAATCTGCAATGCGTTTAGTAGACAACTAATGGGATCTCTACGTGCGTGCATTAGCATCGGTACTTTGTGACCCACTTCCACTTTAGTACTGGTACGGTCGACTAGTGTATGTGCACTTTGCCGCTTTCTGTCCGCTGACACTTTTTCTGCAGTACGGTACTCAAGTTAACGCGGGATCAACACGTGACTGTGGATTCCATCAAGATGAGATTCCACTCGCGGAATTCCCTAGTAGGCCAAAACCGATCCATTCGCAAAGCTACCAGTATGTTTTTTTTTCTTTTTTTATATAGGAACAAATCTACTACGTGAGATTTGCTATCAGAGGCACCAACCAGCCTGCAGCGACACACCATATGGAGGCACAACACGGTTGTATTGCATCTACATCTACTACTAGTGCACAATAAAATAAAGGAAGGCTAAACAAAGCCTAGTGTCGACCAGAACCCACTAGCAAGTTAAGAATAACATCAGAGGTGCTTTGTTAAATTAGATCGGCGACTTAGATTAGAGTAGAGTCTGTCTGGGAACCTAAAAAGATGGAGTGTTAGTACAAAGTTGGATACAGACGTGCGTGTTACAATTGCTATTGTATTAGTTATACTCCTACTACCTATGTGTTGACGCTGTTGTCATTTTACTACTAGTAGTACTTGTAAGTGTCTGCTGGTCCCCAGCCATTACCACTAGGCAACAGCAACGCTTTAAGCCAGTAGGCAGCACCTGCTTGCTTAATCTGGTCTCCGAACCGAATCCCACGATTGAAGCAGAACGCGGTGCGGTGCCTGGAAGAAAGGCGCATGTGCTCGACTCCCTCTTTTCCTCGCAAAGTGAAAAGGGCCTATTCTATAGTGTAGGAGCCGCGTGGGCCTCACGACGCGGGGCTGGCTGGATTCTTAAATGGGCCGTTGAAATAGTTTCTGTGCTGCGTGCCGTGGGCCCGGGCTCCGGCTCCTTCCTCCGTGTCCGTGTCAGCATCCTGTACCTGCTGCACTCAACGGTCGGTGCCTCGTCCGTCCATCCGTGACTAATGCATGCATTCATCCTCCTTTTTTCTCTTCCAAAAGTCGAAAATAAAGAGAAGAAAAACAGAAGATCCGTGACTGCTCCGTCCATCTCCCTTTGGTGCTTTTCATTCGATCATCATCAGTCATATGTCCTGCTCATCTGGGGCCCCCTCCGTCCCTGTTCTCAAATGCCAAAGCTTTCCACAGCTTCGTTGCTGTGCTCTCTTTTCTGCAGAGAAAAGCAAAGCCGTCCGTCCGCTAGGATAGAATTAGGTCTGTGCTGATCACTAGGCGCGAGAAAAACAAAAGTTCCTACAAAATCTTTCTTTTTTTCTTTCCAAAAGCGAGTCAACTCTTATTTAGCCCCTCGGTGGCCGTTCCATGCGAACGAACCTGTTGCGAGATTCTATACGTGTTTAATTTTTTGCGCACTTGCTGGAGTACATTCTCCGCCATGACTGATAAAAATGCTTCATTCACTGCTTGGGTGGGTGGGTATCGTCGATATGGTTGAATCTGGCTGGAAGCCCCATCGATCACGACGACGATCTGATCCGATTCGCGACCAAAAGAGAAGGATCGATCGCGTTCGGTTCGGCGCTTTTAATTACTTCCAGTGGTGCCACATGCATCTGACCGTACTCGCTCCCTCCAATAAGACGATTCTTTTTAGCTTGTGCGTGCCGATGGAGACTCCGTTGAGTGAAATGCAGGCGACGCGATGGACGAAAAGGCCGACAGCGAAGCTGCTACTGCTGAGATGAGGAGAATCCGCCGGTGAGTGACTGATCGTGGTCCATGGATGCGTGCATGGGGCGCCGAATAGTTATCCAAATGGAATCGTGTCGCGGTCGCCGGCGGCATCGGTAAGTTGCATTGTCGCACTTTGATGATTGCTATGCTAGCTAGCTTCGTTCATTCGCGGAAAAGGGAAATCGAAATGGAACCAAGACATACTTGTTTCCAAAAAAATAAAATAAAATGGAACCAAGACATACACATCCATGGATCGGAACCTGCGGCCGGCTTCTAGAAGAGATAATCGAAGAGAAGGAGAGCATGTCCAGCACCTCCTTTTTTCTCAATTCAACTATGATATTAAGGGCTCAATAAGCTTGCTTCAACTGCTCTCACTTTTCATCCATATTAACCGGTGATCACGAAAAATCACCCTAACTTTCTGTAAATATAGGGGAGATGCCCCCCCCCCCCCCCCCCCTAAAAACTCTCAAGCGTCGCAACTATAAGATTTTCTTTCCCATGCGCCGTGACGGACGAGATGGGCTCTAGGGGAGATGGGGAACGGGCTAGGGACGGAAAGGGCGATGCGGCCACTGACAAGGATGGGTTCTGCGAGGAGTTCTATGGCGTTGGAGGGGCGTCAAGGGCGTGAGGCATGACAGTGGCGGCTGCCGAGCTCACACCACCAGTTGCTTACACCCCACCACTGTTGGTGGTGTAGAGGAGCCAGAGACGGCCACCGTGGAGCTCCCGTCCACAAGGAGCTTGCCGCCGCCAAAGTCTATTGACGCAAAAATCTTATTAATGCATAGAACACATGGTCCGAAAGATTTGCTTAACTCTAGTGCAAGTCCTGCAGCTGTAAATTTGGGGAGCTTGGGTATGCCAGGTAATTCAAATTCGACCTATAATTGACAATAGAAAAATAAATAATTTGATATAAGCCGATGTATCTTAACTTTAGTTGGATAACCGGTGATTCTACTAAATCTAGCAAGATGCAACCTTACTAAACCAGATATAATTGATAACTCTGAGTAATATCTCTAATCTAGCAAGAGATCAGCTGATGTAGCCTCACTAATCAAATATAAGTTGATAATGACAGCACTTAGAAGCAAACTGAAGATCAAAATTGATACAACCCTGCCTAATGAAGAACTCACTGCAAACTATGTTACTGCTACTCCTAATGTGATGGCATAAAGCAAAGAAAAAGTTGTATTAATCGAGAGATGTTCAAATATAATAGTGGGGGTTTATATTTATACTCTATGCCGATATCGAATCCTAGACGAGTATGATTTAGATAATTCTTGAGTAAAAAGAAAATAATCTCTTGAAGTCTATGATTTTCTTTGTGGCGGAATCTAATCTTGTTACGTTCAAGCTGATGCCGATTTCTGTATCAACAAGAAATAGTGTTATTTTTTATAATAAAAACTTCAGCCTAGATACTTGGAAAAGTACCTTCGAAGAGGAATTGGTCTGGTTTGTATCAAGACCAGGAAGAAAGTAGCTGAAGCCCTTTCTTGGTGGAGTGAGACATATTGACAATGTACTTTTCTTCCTTTGGGCATTGGTTGCCTTGTAATTGTTGTACAGTTGTTACCCTTCTTTTATTAACTAAAAATATAGGAGACTCCCTGCTAATTCATTTTTAAAAATGAGAGTCCAACTCTGCCACGATTGGGCTGATTTTGACACCTCATATTCCAAAATCCTTCTCAAAATCTTGTGTAAACAACACCGGGAGCTCGAGGTCTTCCGTCGATTTGAGCTCCAGGCTGCTCGATGAAGGAGACAAAGGCCACGCCATGACCAGGATCTTTGTAGATAGGCCTGGGGAAGAAAGGGGCATTCGGAAGGCGTTGGAGGTGTCAGCAGGGGCAAGCGGACAGACACCCCCCCAACCACCACTAGTACACAACAGTCGGCCGGATGATGAGAGAAAGGAAGAAAAATGAAGATAAAAAATAAAAAAGTGTAATATGACATGTGAGTCCCATATTTTAGAATATTATTGGTGTTTTGCTGAACATTTCTCTAATAGTCGAAAGAAACAGCATCCATAATTGATAATGACCATACCATCTTAAGATACAATATTAGTGAGCTGTTCAAGATGCTCTAACGAGGAGGAGGTCCGGCTGGCCGTGACGAGCTAGAACGCGACCAGTAATAAGAACTAATGGTGCACCATCACTTTGTCCTGTAAAGCGACGCCACTGCGTCCGCGCGCCGCCGTGGAAACTCTGCGCCACACATTTCGATGCCTATGTTAGGTATTTGTATTGTTGTGTCACGAAACATCGATTCCCAGATTACACTACATCATCTTTTTTGAGCAGCGCGGTCCATTTCCTGAGTAGTTACGTCGATCTTGCCGCTTTCAAATAATTCGGACACGTACGTACGTCGTCGCAGCCTGAAAGCAGCAGTGCGACGTCGCCATCCCCACATCCACGCTTCCGGTGGTAGCATTATGGGGTGAAGGCATGAAGCATGTGCCTTTTCGATGCTCCCGTCTCAGCCGCGGAAAATGCACGAGGATATGATATGAATCAGTGCACTGCAGACAGGACGACGACGACGACGTCGACACTGGTAGTGGCAAGCACGAATATATATAATCAGCCTACTAGCCTACACACTACACTTGATGCATGCATGCTGCCCGGCCAGGCAGAGAGAGTGGCCTGGCCGGCCCTGATTGTGTGCCCACATAGGCGGCATATTCCACTACTCAGTCCATCCATACATCTCTCCATCGAGAAAGATAAAAAGGACCTTAGTAAAAGGAGGGTGTTCCCGTTCCCACCAATCGACGACGACAACGACGTGAGCGTTTTTATTTATTAGGTCTCGGCGATCTTTCAGTTTCAGCCTATGAAATGATGAGAGCATCGGGCACCCAAAGTGGAAAAGACCACTACTCTCGCCTGGTGGAGCACCCGGCCGATCATATGCATGATGCACACCTACTAGCTACTAGCTACCTTTATTTCTTCTCTGATCTCAGCAAACCCACAATTCTTGTTCGGGCCAAAAGTTGCTGCTGCCGCCCAAAAGTGACATGTGAATGAATACATATATTTATATTAATATTAACAAACGTGTATGTGGCATTATGGCGAGCGAATTATAAAGATGTATGGGTGGTTGTTGCATACTAGTTCGCATTGCATTTTTTTTATTACAGAGCTTTTTTGCATGCATATATGTGCACATTCCCCACTTAAAGAAAGGATATAGTAATATAACATCGTATATAGCATGCCTCGATCGCCCCCTAGACTTAGCTTGATGCTTCTAACTAAAGATTGTGGATGATGCACCGATGGGTCGATCATGCGTGACCAGTCACCACCGCACCCACGCTTCTCCTCTCATGAGCTATATGTGTCCAGTCCAGCATGATCTTTCGATCGATTCGACCGCCTCAGATCATACATATCGCTCCTTATACTTTGGAATCTTTTTATATATCTCGGATAGTTATATCTCTACTGACGGTCTAGCTAGAATGTAAGGCCCACTAGCCAATTATGTTGGGTAGACTGACTGGTGGTCGGATATATGGCCTTTGGTTTGGTTGGCATGCACGAAACGGTGGTGGTGGTGCATGCATATATGGTCGACCCTGGAACTCAATTCCTTTGCTCCTTTATCTCTCTTGCCTGTCCTGTCGTGTGTCGATGCGTGAATGGAGTCGGCATCGCAGCATGGACATATCATGGAGGGTGACGCTGAAGCTAATTCAGAGCTGCCATGCCCAAGTGGAGGATCCAAAAGCTAGCGTAGGCGGTGTGCTGAACATGGATGGACCCGTGGAATGGAATGGATGGATGGATCATGGACGATGGGTGTTGGGTGGATGGCGCTGTTGCTGTTGCTGTTGCTCGAGACCACTCGAGCTGTCCATAACAAGCAGGTAGCAGCCGGCAGCGGCTGGTAGCCTATCGGTTGTGTTGTGATACGAATGATGATGATGCCATTGCCGCGGCTGGTCTCTTCTGTCTTGGATCGCCTTGCATGCACGCTGCAGCTATTGCCGATCGATCGAGATCGATAGCGTCGTCGTCGCCCATCATGCCAGGCAGCGTGATCCGGCCAACTCGTCCCGATCGGTCGACCGGCCGGCCGGGACAGATGCAAATAAAGCAAAAGCGTGCACGCGTGCTACACCACCATGGTTGGTCTGGATCACATCATCTTCTGCCTGACGTACCGTCGACGCTGTTCTCTCCTGGCACTGGCGCACTACTGCTGACTCAACAGTGGCACAGTGCTCGATCCTGTGCCTTTTGAGTACACGTAGGAGTATTCATGTTATGGATTTTCCTCTTTTCCCCTTTCACACGGTATTGAGCAAAACCTTTTTCTTATATATACTCTTAAGCTTTAACTTTGGGAAAAGAGATTCCACTCGATTTTGTTGGCTTATACTCTTTGAGGATTGTGCTGTTGTGTTTCATTTTTGCTGCTCAAATTATTATTCTTGGACCGACTTTATCGCTAAGTTTCATTTTGTTTGTCACATTTATTGTTGGGCCAAATTTGTTCACCAGGCCCAAGGCAGCCCAGAGTAGCACTCGACGTCACGGTAGAGCATTGGCTAGTTGGGGATGTCATTTAGATTATCCTAAAAGTTCAGTATCAGGTATTTCGGATTTTATTAAGAAAATTTAATTCTAAATTTAATATCCACATTTTTATTAATAAAATATACTCGCTGTTTTGGGTTCAGGTATAAAAATATAGAAATAATATCCACATTTTTTTAAAAAACAGAACTACCTGAAATCACCAAAAATTATAAAAATAGTTTTTTTTTAAAAAAAAGAGAACTATATCTGCAAGTTTAAGCAGTATGAACAATAGCTCTTAATAGCATTGGAACAAAAAACCATAAGCAGTACATCATAGATAAAAGAGGTTCCAATGGCATTATAATTGGCATTAGAATATAACACAACCAGTCAATCACATATAATAAATACTACTTCTGTTCCAAGTTATAAGACATTTTGGTTTTTCTAGATATATTTTTTCCTATGTATCTAAACATAGTGTATATCTAAGTGCACAGTAAGAACAACAAACCTAGAAAAACCTAAACATCTTATAATTAGGAGTGGAGAGAACAACATATAGTGTTTCACTATATTGAGACAATCGAGTACCAAAACCTAATGGCCAAATTAATTACCTGCACAAAATTGGTTTTCAAACATATTATCCAGAATTACTATAGGGTAATTCAGGTAACGGTATTTCAGGGTCGGGTCTGACTAATTCATGTTTGGATTTTATGTATCGAGTTTTATGTCCACTAGCCAGCATAGCGTAGCACATTGTGAGGTGTGTGACATGCTCTGCTGATTTTGTAGTTGTGACGATCGAGCTTTATGGTCACAACAGTAGCGCCATGAATGGCAATGTGCCAGAGGCAGGCCACCGCGTGGGATCGTTCATGCCGCTACGATTGAATGGTGTCTCTAAGTAAAATTTACCGAACATATAATCTCAAAACAAAAAGATAAAAAATCTTAAAGGTGGTTGATCTTTCAATTAGCCAGTCGATAGATCTCCAGCGAATAATGGCTAAACCACATACACACGAGCTTCGCAAATATGTAAGGGGGTGATTGGTCTTTTGTATATGGCTCAGGCAAGCTCACAAATGCATGTTTCATATGATTGGTTGGCTGCATGACATTTCAAGCTTGGCTCTCTTAGGGCACCTCCAGTGTTTCCTCAAACCATACAATGGAACAAAAACAGAGTTCTGTGTCGTTAGTGTACAACGACTTATGCGTCTGAATGGAATTAAAAAACATCTTTATTTGAGTGAGAGCAGAGGAGTGTTGGGCGGCGACGCGTCCAAAACAAATTATTTACTCCTCTAGACGCGATCGTCTATAAACCTTTATTTTGTTTCTAACACCCTGACTGAATGTTTCAATGTTCTCGGTTCGCTTTCTTTTTCCATCAGTTCATTTCTTCCCAAAAAGAGGTGCTCTTATGCAAAAAGGTGCTCTTAGTCCAGCTCCTAAGATGTTGGACCTTTCTCCCGAGCCATGCTTGCCAGATGCGAGCAATTAATGAGATAATGACATTGTTATGGTATGATCAGCATATATCAACTGATATTAGTGTATTTCAAACAATATTAGGGAATAATAACATGAATTAAGAGATATAAAAGATAACTGCATGTAATAAATAATATTGTGATTATGGTTATTGACTTAATTTTATCTCAGTTCATGCAACATGCTCTAGTGCGAGCAACCATACATCGTCTCAACTCAACCAAACTAACCAAGTGCAAGTAACCAAACATATTAGTCTTGACTCAGCCTGTCTAATGGGAGCCTAGCTCCCAGATATAGACCAGGCTGGATTCGCATACGAACCAATCACGATCTATCTAAGTATACTGTTGTGTGCTGTGTAGATTTTTTATCCGACACTATGGCTCCTTATCGGGCGAGGATAGCGAGCAAAGGTGTGCATTTGGTTCCTCGCTCAACATTCTTAGGGATTGTTTGTGCTAGCGAGGTTGATCTCGTTCTCGTGGGGGAGCTTGATCAGGTCGCCCAAGCGGGCAAGGTTCTTGATTGCTGCGCGACCTCAGCTAGGCAGGGCAAGGCGAGCTGGGAACCGGCACCGGTACATCACACCTCAGCCTCAGTCCCTGTCTAGCACTTCACTGGACGATTCGACTCATAGTCCTAGTGCAGTTGGGTTAAAATTGGTTTCGGACTTCTCTTGTGCGTGTGAATTTTGGTGCTAAAGTGGGTATCTATACTTAAAAAAAAGGAAAAAAGTTGGGTACGGACCATCCGCACCTAGGCACCGTGCGGACTCCAATCAAGTGTCGCCACGTGGACTGGTTTTCTCTGCCCCCATGCGCTGGCTGCTTGGCTCGCTACTCTGCCGCGCCGATCGAACTCGGCTAATTAACTTGCATCGGCTCCGCACAGCCACAAGCTCGTAATACAGGAAAAGACCTATCTCCCACATCGGCTTCCTAGTTTGTACACGGAAAAGCGCCGGAATCAGTTTTCTGGCGGCGGGATAGATCGGAAGCGAACACGGCCGGCGGCTAGTTACAAGTCAACCACGCAGGCCATCAACTGCACCAACAGGCGCCATGGAGATGAACCGTGGTGCTGATCCAGACGGTGACGCCGACGCAGCAGCCAAAGCGAATTCGTCGGACACCATTGATGGAGTGCAGGTACGTATAGATCATCACTTTAGATGTTTGGGCTAGTGTTTTTAATAGTCTATTTAATAGAACGCGTGAGCACGTACTTTCTGCAGGGGAGCGTCAATCCATTTGCCATGCCCATGTTGCCATCTACTGTAATTGAATCACAGTTCACGTTGCCCTCAACTACGTCTGCTTTGGAATTAACTGAACCCGAGGGACAAGAAGAAATTAAGGTATGGCATGTTAGTCCATTTGTTATGTATGCAAAAAAAAATTATAGCGTGAACTTATAATTACATTTTTTAGATAATGGATAAAAACTATCCGGCTTCATCCACCGAACGGTGGAATCAAAGCCAATTATTACAGAGTTACATCAAAAGTTTAACAGCCACAAACCGGCTAAACGGCAACCAAAAAATCGAAATAGTTTAGACAAACTGCTAGCCAATGCGAAAATATGAAATCCATCCGTGGGAGCTAAAGAACTGAAGTGCGGACGTCTCCAACTGCTGTCCTGCCTGGATGAGGAGAGCTCTAGTATCCTCACGCCGCTGCAGCTTTGCCCACTGTCGCAGCCAGTAAGTTCCCCTGAATAGGACCTGCAAAAAATTTTTGGGTCTACATTTGTCAAAAACTATTTCATTTCTTGTTAGCCAAATAGTCCAGCATAATGCTGCTGCTGCAGTCAATAACAACGCATTTTGAATTTTACTACCTCTCTTTGACCAGTTGTCAAAAAGATCCTCTATGTGCAGAGGGGCAGAATAACCAAACAATAGGTGAACCGCGCGCCATAAGAATTTAGCATAAAAACAATCAAAAAAGAGGTGCTGAATAGTTTCTGGATAATGGCAGAAAGCACAGCTCTTATCGCCATTCCAGTTGCGCTTAGACAGGTTGTCCTTTGTCAAAATCACGCCTCTCTTTAGATACCACAAGAAAACCTTAATTCTTAGTGGGATTTTAATACGCCAAATATCTTGTGACACTCTTACCCCGTTGTTAATCAACGCAGCGTACAACGACCTCACCGTATAGGTACCTGAGGCATTCAGTGACCAGATGAATATGTCTCGTTCCCCATGTAAGTTCATATTTTGTATAGAGGCTACGATTCTGTGCCAGTCCGCAAGGTTTCTGCCTGCTAAATTTCTCCTAAAGGAGACATTTAGAGGAATGGTTGCCAGGACATTGGCCACTGAATCCTGTTTCCTTCTCACAATATTGAACAACGCCGGGAACTTGTCTTTTAACGGTTTAGTTCCAAGCCATGTATCGAACCAGAAACGTGTTTGCATTCCATCAGTCACCTTGAATGTGCCAAAGCCCAAGACGGTGTCTTTAACATTCATAAGCCCCTTCCAAAAGTGGGAATCAGTCGGTTTTTTCGTGCAACATCCTAGTGGTTTATTTTTTAGATACTTATTCCGCAACAATTGTTGCCACACTCCGTCCTCATTTAGTAATTTAACTATCCATTTACTCAGCAAACACTTATTCTGTATTTCTAGATTTTGTATTCCTAATCCACCTTGTGCCTTAGGCTGGCACATTGCTTCCCATTTAGCCAATCTATATTTTCTCTTATGCTGATCACTCTGCCAGTAAAATCTAGATCTGAAACAGTCGATTTTTTGTAATACGCCTTTCGGTATTTCAAAGAAGGATAGCATAAACATTGGTAAGCTCGAAAGCACTGAGTTTATGAGAACTAGTCGTCCCCCTACCGAAAGCATTTTACCCTTCCATCCACTTAGTTTACTCTCAATTCTCTTTTCAATTTGTACCCAATCCTTGTTACTAAGCTTTCTAATGTGCATAGGTAGGCCTAGGTAGCGAAACGGGATTTTACCGACCTCGCACCCAAACAAATGCGAATAATATGCCTCCTGTTCCTTTGCTTTGCCAAAGCAAAAAATTTCACTCTTGTGAAAATTAATTTTAAGGCCAGATAGTTGTTCAAAGGTACTTAAAATTAATTTTAAGTGAACTGCTTTATCAACATCGTGGCCCAAAAAAATTACAAGTATCATCCGCATATTGTAAGATCGAAAGACCATCTTGCACCAAATGGGGTATAACCCTTCTAAATGGCCTGCGTCTTTAGCTCGGCAATTAAGATGGCTAGCATGTCGGCAACTATATTAAATAGTATTGGCGACAACGGATCCCCTTGCCTCAGGCCTTTTTTGGACTGGAAGTACGGGCCAAACTGGTCATTCACCTTAATATTTACATTTCCACCTTGTGTAAAATGTCTGACCCAAGAACACCACTTCTCTGAGAAGCCCTTCATTCTTAAAGTCTGTTGTAAGAAGCCCCAGTCTACCTTATCATAAGCTTTTTCGAAGTCTATTTTAAAAATAATTGCATCCAATTTTTTTCCTATGAATTTCGTGCATTGTCTCATGCAGAATTACAGCACCCTCCATTATATTTCTCCCCGGTAAAAAGGCTGTTTTGCGTTGGTCTAATAACCTTATGAGCGATGGTGGTTAACCTGTTTGTTGCTACCTTGGTAAAAATTTTGAAGCAAAACATTCAAATGACAGATGGGTCTATCTTGTTGAATTGTCGTCGCCTCTTTTTTTGGCAACAAAATAATATTACCAAAGTTTAGCCTATGCAAAGGTAAATTTCCGTCCTGGAATTCCCTGAACAGAGCCATCAAGTCTGGTTTAATTAAATCCCAAAAGACTTGGTAAAATTCTGGAGGGAAACCATCTGGACCAGGAGCTTTATTGTGTTCCATCCGAAACACAATTTGCCCCGGACCTCTGCTTACGTGAAGTCACCGGTTAGAAACTCATTCTCTTCCTTCGAGACTTGGGGGATATCGTGAATTAGGTTCTCATTCAATTCCATCCCCCATTGTCCGATGGCCCAAACAGGGTTTTTATAATAGTTGGTAATATGCTCTTTTAATTGAGCATCACCCTCTATTATATTGTTCCCATCCTGAAGCTGAAAAATACGAGTTTTCCGGTGTCTCCCATTAGCTAGCAGATGAAAATATTTAGTATTCGCATCTCCTTGTAGTAAATGTTTAACCTTTGCTCTTTGGTACCACTTTAGCTCTTCTTCTCTTAGCAGTTCTGCCAGCCTATTATTTAGTACATGTTTTAAATTCAGTTCCGCTTCGCTGAGCGTTAGTCCTTCGGCCTTTTTGTCTAGCATGTCCAGCTTATCTAAAATTTCACTCTTTTCTTTCCTGTAATGCCCGCTCAAATTCTTCGCCCAGCCTCTCAAATATTGGCGGAGCCTTCGAATCTTACATTGCCATCTCTCCATTGGCGAACCTGTATCCTCAACACTGTTCCATACTTCCCCCACTAAATCACAAAACCCATCTCTATTTAACCAACCCAATTCAAATTTGAATTGTTGTTGGTTCATATACAATGGGTTATTTGTATTAAGTAGTAAAGGGGTGTGATCAGATATCTCTCTAGTCAGAGCATGGACAGTTGTAAGTGGGTACTTGGATTCGAAGTCAGTGGAAACTAGAATTCTATCTAGTTTCTCAAAAGTTTGATTAGGCATCCGGTTTGCCCAAGTGAACTTGCGCCCTGTCAGGTCGAGCTCTCTCAAATCTAGAGAATCTATGACAGCATTAAACAGGAAAGGCCACCTATCACTGTAATTGCTGTTGTTCTTTTCAGATGGGTTACGAATAATGTTGAAATCACCACCCATAATTATGGGTATAGTATCATTCGAACATATTCGAACTACTTCTGACAAGAAAAGAGACTTGTGTTCATTTTGTGCTGGACCGTACACTGATAACAAATTGAATCTAAAGTCATCCTCAATGAGGCGAAGCTTAAATTGAATGAAAAAATCTCCTTCTTCTATCTGCCCGATATCAAACGTTTCAAGGTTGATCCCAACTAACATGCCACCAGAACGGCCCTTAGGAGCTTTGCAATGCCAAAGAAAATCTCTGCCTGCGCAGATATTATTCAAAGTCGATTGCGAAAAGCTATCCTTTCCTGTTTCTGATAAGGCAATGAAATCTAAACTCTTCTCCCTCGTTAGGTCAGACAGAAATCTAAACTTTTTTGGGTCTGCGAAACCGTTACAATTCCAAAAAATCCCTTTCATCGTGAAGTACTGAATCTATTTATTATATTTTTTTTTTGACTTTTACTATCCTTGGATCGTGATACAGGGGTATGGACATCTACAGTGTCACAACCCCCATCACCTAGTTCCTCGGATATCTCTGAGCAAATAAAATTCAGAGCCTCCAAGTCCATCCCATCATCCAGGGAACAGACAGAGGATAAATCATCCGCATCTAACTGTGAAAATAAAAAGGTTTGCTAGTAGACATTCTGTCACTCTCCAAATCTTTTAACTTATTAATCGAACTAGAAACAGCACTATCATTAGACCCAAAAGAAATCCCTAATGCGGCAGCTGATTGTAAAATAACAGAATTATCAAAAGAATTAAAAGAGATTGGCTGCACGTCGTTACCTTTAATATTTGCGTGGTCCAGATTTTTCCTTGCCTTTGCTGCCTTTGCTTTCTCCATCGAATCTTGAGCCGAGGTAGCTGCTGTGTCCTCTTGCTAGTTCGAGCTGGTGATTCTTTCCCCCCGCCTACTTCATTCGTTTTTGTGATAGTTCCTGAATCATTTGAAAGCTGCAGTGGACTTGTTTTCCACTGAGGCGTGCCATCCATATTGATGCTGGTAGGAGGCAATAGGACTATAGGTTTAGTCTTGTTTCCTGTAGTCACTTTGCTTCCACCTTTCTGTTATCCAGAGGCTCAACATGATCCCCCATGTCGCAATTTTTATTCACTTGGTCTCCTGGTGGCACTGGAGCTTTGTTAATTGTAATTTCTGTTGACCAATTTGTTTGCTTCCATCTTTTTTTGCCATCCGGTTCCATGTCATCGGGATCCTCCTCTTCCTCCTGGTCTTTATCCTCATCCCCGGTGATATCCATGTCAATGACATATGGTTCACCATTGCCTAGTTCTTTTCCACTTTAAACTGAAGCTCAGAAACGTAATCCCCAATTACCACATCCACAAAGGGTGGGATAATATCTGGATTAAGCACTCGCTACTTTCATTCTAGGTCTGCCATTCTTTTTTGGTAAACACCATATCAACGGCCCTAGGGACTCCAAGGATAGAGCCCACTTTGCCCGGATAATAGGAAAGCTCCCCGAGTTCATTTGGAAGACCCCTCGAATTGAACCCAAACCTTTGGGATCTCATATTTGTACACTTCGTGTCCACTGCTCTCTCGAAGCGAATTTTTGCTGACACACTTTGAGCATCCATAGGGCCCCAATTCACCATGTGACTCAGCACATCGGCTGAAGGAAACGTGGTGGTAAAAGCATCGGACCCCTTGAGGTTGATGACCCAGCTGTTTCCCGGCAGTAGTCTGTCAAGTTCCACCGCTAATTGCTCAGCAGATAAGGAACCCTCCAGGACACGTACCACAGCAGATGTATCAACCGGAGTAACTTTTGGGGTTTCTGTCATCGGTATGAAATAAAAACCCAAACCTTCCACCGCATACCCACAAGGGATAGCTGTGGAATTCAATTTCTCCAGAAACGGGCATGCCTTTTTGGCATGGTCACCATGACAAATCTCGCAGAACAGAACAGCAGCACATTCTGTAGTAACATGCCCCTTTGTGCGACAGCGATAACAATATGGCTTTTTATTTTTCTGTTTTTCTCTTTTCTCTGAAGATTCAGGAACATCAAGCGATTGAATAGGGGGAATCGGCATCACCTTGCTGTTCATCTGCAACGTACTCGGCTGGAAAGGAACCGAGCCCTCAGGACCCTGCATGCCGGCGACTCCACCCGGCGCTTGCTGCGCTTGCACTGCTGGTCGGCCTCCTGCGTGCCCCTTCTGGATGGGGGGCTGGTTGACTGAGCCCTGGCCTCCTTGGCTGCCCTCTGCCGCCGGTGCCGCAGCAACCGCAGCCTGCTGGATGGACTGCGTGACCGCGATCGATGCCTCCATTGCTGCTTGCTGCACACCGCCATCGTTCAGGCCCCTCTGGAAGCCAGCGCCTGCGCTCCCGTGGTTCGGGCGTGGCCGCCGTGCTGCGAGGCTTGGCCGCCATCTTTGTAAAAAGCTGCGCCCAGGCGCTGGCCGCCGTCTTTGCATGACTTGGCCGCCATCTTTGCCCGCCGGACATGACTGCAAAAAGCTGCGCCCCAGGGGCCGTCTTTGCGCTTTGGGCTCGATCATCGGAGCGACTGCGCCCGGCCATCCGCTTTGTCGGTGGCCGTGGTGACCACCAAATTGGTTTGCCGTAGGGTGGGCGCTCTTCCTCCCATCCCCCGCGGCCACCATAGTTGCGGTTTCGGTAGCCGAAACTTCCATCGTAGCCGCCATGTCCTCGACCTCGCCCCCCGGCGACCGCGACCTCGCGGCGGGAACCCCACCGCGGCCATGGCTGCCCCCGCGGCCGCCGAATCTGGCGCATAGCCCGGATTGAAGCCGGGAAATAGCCGCCGGCCGAACCATCACCGCGCGCTGGCCATTTATGCGCCATTGGACCGAGCTTGGCGGCTTCGGCGTACGATCTCTTCTCCGGCGGCTTGCGGCGGCGGTCGTGCGTGCGAGGTTTTGTTCCGAAGCGGCGGAATAAGGCGCATAGCCCTTTGGTGGGTCTGAAAAACCGTCCTGGACCGAGTTCAATTCCGTCGCCTCCTCGGCCCAGCCCCCAGCCGCGCGCCTTGCAAGCGAGACCGACTTCGGCCTGGACGCCACGGATCGGTCTGCGGGAATCCGACCCCAGCGTACTCCACGCCACACCGCGACTCCCTTTCGATCGAGGGGGGCGGCGATAAGTGGAGGAAAATCGGATCGGATCCTCGGACACTCGGGCGTTCGAAATTTTTGAACTCAGGTTATCGGACTTGGAGGAACAAGACCCACAGGTCGTCGGCGCCACGCAGGGTGGTGACCGCGATCCCCCGGCCATGGCGCTGGCCGCCGCCGTGCCTCGCCATGGAGTGCTTTGCCAAGCGGTCCCCCGAGGTCCTTGGGGGAGATCCTGGTGTGGCAACGGCCCATGCCAAGGTTCTACGGCGGCGAGCTTCCTCCGAACAAGCTTTGACACAATCTCGTTTGCCCAATGAAACTTACCGGCACTTGACGTCTCACTGCATTCAAAGCCTCTTCGACTTTAAAAGCAGTTGCTCGGCGGAGATGCCTTCTGTGCAGCCTCATGGATGAGCCGACGTCGTAGGTGTCGCGGGCTCGTCGTCGCCGGGGCTCGCCGAAGTCGGATTGAAAACCGACTTCGTCGTCGCCGGCCTCCTCCGTATCGCTTTCATTTGTACCCAGAACTTGACTGGATCGCCGCCGAACCGCCCGCCGCCCATGGACTGGTTTTGGCTTTGTTGTGGCCGCCACCGCGAAGGATACCGCTGCGACAGAGCGGCACGCCCCGCCCTAGCACGCCGCTCACCGTCCACCGCGCCATCTCCCACCTCCGGAGTGCTTTGCTCAGATGAGCGGGCCTGAGAGACCTCCGAATTGACGGCGCGAGAATCAGTTTCCGGCTCGACGGACGCCGGGCCGCTGCACCCCCTCGCCGCCACATCTCTTCTAGCTACTAGTTAGCTCGCTCTTTCAGGAACGAAGTTACCATTTTCAGTGATGTGATTTTCATCTCAAATTGCAATAGGTGGCTGATGAAGTTAGGCAAAGTTTGATTATTCCTGAAGTTGATATGACTTTTGATTCAGAGGACAAAGCTTATGAGATGTATAACACATATGCTGGTAAGACTGGATTCAGTATTAGAAAGAGTCATTCAAAGCTCCGAGAAGATAAAACGGTATATCAGAAATATATGGTTTGCAGTAATGAAGGACATCGAAAAAATAAGTCATCACAAAAAGATATTACAAGGACAGGTTGTGATGCCCGTGTTCAGTTTAGTGTTAGTAAAGAAGGAATTTGGAAAGTGCAGAAGGTTGTACTTGATCATAATCATTATCTTGCTAGTCCAAATAAATTGCACAAGCTAAGGTCCCAACGACGTGTTACAGAAGCAGACAGGGTGCTAATTGGGCAGATAAGAGAAGCTGGGATGAAGCCAGCCCAGGTGTATGAGTTTATGAAGGAGTTTTACGGAGGAGCAGACAAAGTGCCATTATCAAGGATGGATTGCAATAATGCAATTGGTCGCGAGCGCAAGAAGTACTTAGAATCTAATGATGCGCAAACATTGTTGGAATACTTGAAGAATAAGCAGATAGAGGATCCTACATTTTTTTATGCGCTTGAAATAGATGAGGAAGATGGTCAGATAGCTAATTTCTTTTGGGCAGATGGTCAATCTATTATGGACTATGCATGCTTTGGTGATGCTGTGTCATTTGACACCACGTTTCAGACTAATAAGTTTGAGATGCCTTTTGCTCCAATCCTTGGAACCAACCATCATAAGCAAACAATAATTTTTGGGGCTGCATTGATATTTAATGAGACAATTGAATCATTTGTTTGGTTGTTTGAAACCTTCCTAACAGCAATGTCCCAAGGCAAGCATCCAAGCACAATTTTTTTACAGATCAAGATGCAGCTATGGCAGGAGCAATTGCTTATGTATTTCCAAATACAAGCCATCGTCTCTGTTTGTTTCATATATATGTTAATGCTGGTAAACATTTAGGGCATGTAATTAATAAGAATCCTGAAAAGTTTCTACACCTTTTTAAGAGATGTGTCTATGAAGACAGATCGGAGGCTATTTTCATCCAGAAGTGGAATGAATTGTTGTCTGAGTACAAGCTTCAGGATAACCAATGGATGAAAAATTTATATGATTTGAGGAAAAAGTGGGCTGCTGTCTACCGTGACTCTTTTACGGCTGACATGAACTCGACCCAAAGAAGCGAAGGTATGAATAATGTATTCAAGAAAAGATTTCGCAGGAGACTTGGACTTTCAGAACTCCTTGCAGAATGTGATAAGGTTTCTGCTAGTCTTCGTGAAAATGAGTTGGATGCAGATTTTCATTCCCGTCGAAAGACCCCGATTACTTACATATCAGATTTACCCATGTTAAGGACTGCAGCTGACTCATATACAAGAAGAATGTATTCAGAGTTTGAGGAAGAGTTTAAAGAACAATTTTCATTCTCTTGGAAATTGTTACAAGCTGATGGGTCGACCTTGACATATGAGGTTACACATATGTACTCTAGTCATGGAGCAACTGTTCAGTTCAGCACTGTAGATATGACCATTAAATGTTCCTGCCGAATGTTTGAATGCATAGGTATGTATATATATTTTTTAGTTATCTTATAAGTTTCTAATATAATATGAATGAGTATAAATCTAGTATTTATCTTACAGGTATATTGTGCAAGCACGCCCTAAAAGTTTTAAATGCAAATAATGTTTTTATTTTGCCACCGCAATACATAATGGGAAGATGGACAAAATATGCAAAAAGGGGATTCTATGTTGACAAACAAGAAAGTGGGAGGGAAAGTAACAAAACGTGGGCGGCACGTATCTCACGAATGGCGACGTCCATAGCATTGAAGTGTTCACCGTCAAAAGAACTTCTTCATGATTTGGAGAAAGCCATGCAAAAATTGGATTTGCAAGCAGATGCGTCTTTGAGCAAGATGAAAGAGAAATCCACTGAGGTTCCCCTAGTTTCGACTGACTGTGCAACATACCCATTGAAAGGTAAAATATCATTTAAAATTCCTCAGGTGGTAAAAGGTGCAAAGAAAAAACGGAGCACAAACGTACTTGAAAAAAATGCGGGGAAGAAAAAGAAAATTGCTAAGAATAAAGGTACTATTTTTAAACTACTTTTTCTAGCTGATTTTGTTTCCAGCGTTACTACTTGTATACTAATTTTCCTTAATTTAATCTCTTCTTGTAGGAGATACAAATAATGTTAAACAAAATAGAGATGAAATTGTTCATCCGAACCAATCAATCGTAAGTTACCAATTTGACTCGTTATTTCTTTGGCATATTTTTATTTTTTACAAGGAATTGTTATGAATAATCTCATGTCTTTGACACAGGACCTTGATGCTGGTGCCAGTGGTGGTACTAGTACTGATGGATATGGTGCAAATTCTATGTTTGAGCAATCTTCTACCATATCCGCACCTTACATCCAAGGAGGATTTACAGAGCTTTTACTTGGAGTTCATCAAGATGCTGCAACGTCCTCGTCAGCTAGAAAGTTATATTTCGATGAAAACTTGTAATTTTGGTGGGTGATTAAGATGCCAATTTGAACTACCCTTTTATTTTGTCAATTGCTATATCAAACTTCTTTTAGGAGATGATACTGTTAAGTTTTACAACTAAGGTTCGGTTCTAAATTTACCTACTAGTCCTTTCCTCCTAAGTGTGCTGGTTCAAATGATAGAAATTTGAAAATTGGGATATCTGAATTTCTAAAGGGACATATACTTTTTCAAACAAACAATTGGTCGCATATGTTTCTGTAAAGCCAACGTGGTTGCCGTGTAACTACGCCGCCGGCCGTGTTCGCTTCCGAGATTCCGGCGCTTTTCCGTGTACAAACTAGAAGCCGGCGCTTTTCCTGTCCTGTATTACGAGCTTGTGGCTGTGCGGAGCCGATGCAAGTTAATTAGCCGAGTTCGATCGGCGCGGCAGAGTAGCGAGCCAAGCAGCCAGCGCATGGGGGCAGAGAAAACCAGTCCACGTGGCGACACTTGATTGGAGTCCGCACGGTGCCCAGGTGCGGATGGTCCGTACCCAACTTTTTTCCAAAAAAAAGTGGGTGTCATCTAATATGGGCCTTGCACTGCGTTGGGCAACTTAGGTGTTCGGCGGCCCATACCGAGCCGGGCTATCTTCCGACCCATTAGGTCCAAAACCAATTATCTCTTCATTTTTTTCTCAAAAAACTATCTTTTTATTTTTTTTTATTATCCCCTCCCCTTTTTTACCCCTTTGACTAAAAAAACGTCTCCGAGAAAACTCAAATCGAATCCCCAAATCCTTCGCCGGCGATTTCACTCAAGATCGGAAAAGTGGAGTGGAAGCCCAAGGGGACAAGCAAAGCTATCTTCTCCTTCCCCCCATTCCTTCCTCATCCCGTCGGCGTCGGATCAGTAGCAGCGAGAGCAGATTCGAAGCCGGGGCCAAAATTGCGGCCGGTTGACCAGTGCTGTCACTTCTCAGCTCATCATCCCTTGCACGCGGGCGGCGAGCAGAGGAATCCGCCGCCAACTCTATCCGATCGGCGTGGGGGCGCGGGGGCGCCGGCAACTTTGGTCCCCGCTCCCCACTTGGGCGCCACCACCCGGTCGCTGCGGATGCTGCGGGCGCCCGCACCCACTGGACCCCGGTAACGCCGCGCGGCTCTCGCCCCGCGTGCCCACCCGCGGCCAGCGCCATGCCGGCCGCCGCGGCTACATAGGTAGCTGCGCGCTGGCTGAAGGCTCCTGCTGCAGTGCGCGTTGAAGGCTTTCGCTGCGTGGGTTTTGGGCGTTCCCTTTGGCTGCTTGAGTTTCGGTCTGAGTTTGGATGGGCCAGATGGTGAGTTCGCGAACAGCTGCCGTGTTGTATCATGTTGTGATCGCGTTATTCTTCACTCACTGATGAGTCAGCTCGTTTTGACTATATGTTAATTATGAATTTGTGCAGGTTTCGGATGATAAATTCGAAGAACAGGCAGCACGCAACGGTCATTGTCTATTCATTCCCACGTGCTTGAAGCGTGAAGTGCTAGTTTCCTGCCCCCATCTAATTCGTTTTTTCGGCTCTTTACTCATAGAAATGTGATTATTGTGTTACTTCTTTTTCGCAGGTGGAATCATCAAGAATGGAAGGGAAATCCTATTCCAGGTGAGAATATGTAGCTTATCTCTTGCTATGTTGCTGAATGGATGTATATTCAGTTGCCTAAGCACACATAGACGACCCATTTTATTATAGAAACTGTGATACTAATTTGTCAGCATTTGATAGTTGATCCTAATATTTGTGACCTCTTGTTTATGTGTCACCATAATCTACGTTTACCTCCATATGGGCCACTTACTAGGATTCTAGTTCAATTTAGGTGTCAGTGTTTCCCTCATGCTACAGCAACCTGGTTATGATTTCTGTAATAACAGCTAAAACTTAGATGGACGAACAAGCTTTAAGTTCTCTTTCATATTTTTCTGATACTGTTATGTGTTAGGCTTTTAACTGGGAATCCAATAAGCATAACTGGTGGAGCAATTTGGAGGAGAAAGTTACTGATCTTGCAGAATCTGGGTTTACGTCAGTCTGGCTTCCTCCATCAACACAGTCATTGTCTCGAGAAGGTAAGCTAAGCAACATCCTCTCTTACACGAAGCTTATTAGTTACAGAAGTCTGATGTGTTCTTTCACAGGCTATCTACCACAGAACCTGTACTGCCTTGACTCATGTTATGGTTCCCTTCATGAGCTAAAACTGTTGCTTCATAAAATGAGTGAACACAATGTAAGGGCTATGGCAGATGTTGTTATCAACCATCGAATCGGGACTACTCAAGGGTTCAATGGCATGTATAATCGTTATGATGGCATCCCGATATCATGGGATGAACATGCTGTTACATCTTGTTCTGGTGGGAAGGTATTTAGATTGTCTTGTTTTAACCTTTTACTTGTCACCATACCTTGATGTATATTTGCTACTCTTGAGCTACTCATAACTTCAATGCAACTTCATATCAGGGAAACAAAAGCACTGGAGATAACTTTGATGGGGTTCCCAATATAGATCATACACAACCATTTGTACGTAAAGATATTATTGAATGGTTGATCTGGCTTCGAAAATCTGTTGGTTTTCAGGATTTTCGCTTTGATTTCGCGAAAGGGTAAATAGTTAATTGGGCTGACTAGTATCCACTATGAAAGGAAAAAATCAGTTGCCAACCTAATATCTTTCAGTGCTAACTTGCTGATTCGTTAACCTTTTCTTTAGTGCAGTTACGCAGCCAAGTTCGTGAAAGAATACATTGAGGAATCAAAACCTCTTTTTGCAGTTGGGGAATACTGGGATAGCTGTGAATATAGCCCCCCTGACTATCGACTGAACTATAATCAAGGTAAGAGATTTATAGTAACATTCATCCTGACTACTTGAGCTGGTGCCATGATTTTTATCATAAGCACTCTCAGTTTAGTCCCCTGATTGGCAAGCGTGAATCGGGACTGGGTTAAATTTTAACTATTTCCACTATCTAAAACTTTTGCCTCTATTTTAATTATGTCAGCTTTTTATTTACTATCCATTGCCATAGTTGCCTCTTCAACTGCTCTGCTCTGAGTCTGTTTAGAAGCTATGCAAGTTGTCTGGCATGTCAGGGCTAATCTAATTTACAGTTAAAATATAGGGCAGTTTATATGATTTCTTTCTTATATGCTTATGGATGACACCGACTGAAGTGTCAAAATTACATCCTCAAATATAAAACATACTGCCTAGCCTTATTTTTATAATTCATAGGGTTCTGGGATTTTCTTGGCTTGCGTGAGAAGGCCTTCTTCTTAAGTAACAAGCCCGGGGGGCGGCTTGTCCCCCCCGCAGGTCGAGTTTTTTATTTTGATAATTCATGCTTGTGGTACTAAACCTATTGTTCTTTCTTTTTGTCTGGCAGATAGCCACAGACAGAGGATTATTAATTGGATAGATAACACTGGAGGACTTTGTGCCGCATTTGATTTCACGACAAAGGGTATTCTTCAGGTCAGTAACTCAGTAATGAATTACTACTGGATGAGCAAATATTTGTCTTAAGTGATCTTTTTGAGCAGTTAATGTTTGAATCAGGAAGCTGTCAAAGGAGAGTTGTGGCGTTTGCGAGACCCAGAAGGAAAACCTCCTGGTGTTATGGGATGGTGGCCTTCAAGATCAGTTACATTTATTGAAAATCATGACACTGGGTCCACTCAGGTATAATAGTTAAATTCTCACCCTTCTTTGTCTGAGACCACGTAGCTGTGTTAATGAGCTGGAATGTTCACCTTTTAGATTTGCTAACAGAATCATAATTTTAGGGTCACTGGCCTTTTCTGTCAGAGCATATTATGGAGGTACTATAATTTATCGACTTTATAGTTCTAAATAAATTTTCAAGGCCTTGGTTTCATCAGAATCCTATAATATGTGTTTAAATCTTCAGGGATATGCTTATATACTCACCCACCCTGGCATCCCCACGGTGTTCTATGATCACTTCTACGACCAGGGAGTGCCTCTCCATGACGAAATTGCTAAACTGGTATGCAGATTGTACCTCTGTACTCAGACTCATCCTTTCCTGAGCTGCCTTTTTTTTTATTTGTGAAAATACAGTAAGAGCCTGGTAATTCATTAACTAAAGGAAGAAAAGAGTAAAATTAAAGAAAGGAGGGAAACTACACTGCTAATAATGGTCCCCAAATACAATGATGCTGTTTTCTTAAGTTCCGAATGCTTTTTACTCAGATGCAAATCAGGAAATGCCAAGATATACACAGCCGTTCATCAATCAAAATTCTGGAGGTTAGGTCAGATCTGTACTCAGCGCTCATCGACGATAAGTTGTGCATGAAGATCGGGGACGGCTCGTGGTGCCCAAGTGATCCAGAGTGGAGGCTTGCTGTATCTGGCGACAGATATGCTGTATGGCACAAGTGAAGCATATAAAGTGGCTGTTCTCAGGAACAAGAGTAATTAGCATGCTAACTGAAGAACAGCACGGTAAAACATGCCAAAAATGTCGCTCTTCGAGTTTACCTGTACAACAGGAGTGTCTGGTGCGTGTCACAAGGGTAAATGTAATGTTAATTAGAAATAGCTGAGATCGTACGGCCGGCCCCGAGATGAGATATACATTCTGCTAATTGCAGCAACTAGGATTACCTGCAAAAGAAATATATGTAGGGTATGTGATGTCTATGTGGATTATTTTATCCTGGAACAAGAAATTTGAATTGTTTTATCAAAAAATACAGGCCTTTGGAGTTTCTACTTTACAAATGGCTGCTTATTTACACGCTATACCATAAGCATATAATACTGAGTCCTGACGAGCTGTGTGAACCTGTGACTATAATCAAATACAGTCTGCTAACTACAGTAATCTTCTCCTCAATTGCAACTTGGTATTCCCTCCATCCTAAATTGTAAGTCATTCCAAGAATCTTAGAGAATCAAAGCTTTTCAAGTTTGACCAAACATATATAACAAAATAATAACATTTATGATATCAAATAAGTATCATTAGATTCTTTATTAATTATATTTTCATGATATACCTATTTGATTTCATAAATCTTTGCAATTTTCTCTACCCTCTCAGCCGTGCTTAAATGACCAAGCTAACGTCTCTGATCTGCAGGATATTTGGTCATTCTTGCAGCCATGACCATGTAATCGGCAATAGGCATTGGTAGAACGTTTTGCACTTTGGACAAATGGTGCTTTGCGGATCTTTTCTGTTTACGTTAAAATATACCAACAAGTGGTAGCGCCCATGAATGACAATGTGGCTAGAGCTAGGTGGCCGTGGGGGCTTGTTCATGCTGCTACGATTGAATGGTGTCCCTAAGCAAAATTTGCCAAACATATAATCTTAAAACAAAAGTATCAAAAAACTCAAAGGTGGGTTGAACTTTCAATTAGTTGAGCCGGTAGATCTCCGGTGAAGAATGGCCAAGCCGCATACACAAGAGCTCCGCAAATTTGTGAGGGGGCTATTGGTTATTTACTTGTATATGGCTCAGCCAACCTCACAAGATTGGTTGCCTGCATAACATTTCAAGCTTGGCTCTACTTAGGGCACCTCCAGTGTCTCATCAAACCATACAATCGAACAAAAGCAGGGTTCCGTGTCTCTAGGGTACGCAGTGACTTGTGCGTCCGAATGGAATTAAAAAACCATCTTGATTCGAGTGAGAGCAGAGGAGTATTGGGCGGCGACGCATCTCAATGCGACTCGTCTGCAGACTCTAATTTTGTTTCTAAGCGGTAACAGTAGTTATCTCTCTGTAAATTAAAGTGAACAGTTATCTCTCTGTAAATTAAAGTGAACAGAATATGAGACAGATAAAAAGCCAAAGAAGAATTTGGCAGCAGCAACGACATCAACAGATCCGAAGAAAGGATGAGACGTAACATTACGAGATCTGCGCTAGTGTTCCTTTCATGCTTTACCTCCATCAAAATATCTCAGCAGTGCACATGAGCATAATAAAATCAATCTGATAAGAGCAAAAGTACATTACAAAACATCATGCTACGTACCACCAAAGATTGACACAATACAAAAACATAGGGCAGATAAATTTTATTATTCACTTGCTATAATAGTTAACACCTACTCTTTTTTGTTTTATCATCCTTGGCAGTGCAATTGTTTATTGTTTATTTTATATGAACAGTTTTGTAACTCAAAGTGCCAATTTCGTACCAGATACAAGAATCGACTAACGTCTGACCTGGTAAAACTTGCAATGCCACCACATCATCAAAAGGATGAATTACCCTTTAACCCTGCTTAACCTTGAAGGTCCCTAATAACTGGAAGTAGATTAAAGCACTATCACGCGATAAATGGCTTTCATCATATCCATCAAATACTGTGTCCTGACTAGGCATTTTAGTGCTCAACAGTGAGATCCAGACACTTTGGTCCATCCTCAGGAAAGCAACCGGCAGCAGCTCCAGTCTTATATTTTTGAAGAAACAAGCAATTGAAGGCACAAGAATCCGTCAGTTATGGATCGATGTAAGGACAGACTGGTCAATTATATGTATGTTAACACTGCTGCTGGATCCTTCTGGCAACTTTCAGATTCCAAAGATGCCCCGTGTCCATGATGTACGCTGAATTATTGCTGTGATACTGCAACTACTCAGGCAGATGCAGGTGTAACCTGATGAGTACACAAGGTTTTGCAGCCGTTGGGAGGTCGGTCCAAAGAGTGTGTCCGTCGCTTTCGGAGCAAGGACCCTGCATTCTGCAAAGAAATAGACGGCTGCTATGCGTCAGTGATCCCGGTCCGTCCATCTGTGGCACATTTAGAGGGCAACATGTTCCCCAGTCACCCGGTGAGATTGGAAGAGCCACATCTTCCAATGGGTTTGAGTGCCTTTCCGGGTCAGGTAAAGCCATCGTCAGTGAATCAAATAATCAATGCAAGAATCAGCTCTTGTATTTCATTTTCAAGAGGATCTGATCTGGTGCTGGGAAACCTATTGCCTGCAATGTGCAATGTTCTCACGGTAAAGGAGCAGAGGTCCATGTGACTGCTTTGTGGACAGAAATCTTAATCCTAAAGTTATCAGACCGTAGTGAGACAGGTTAGTTTTACCCTACTGATGACCGTGCTGTGATAGTAGTTCAACCTAGTATGAGAGGAACCGTTGATTCACACAAATAGACATCGCGCTTGATTGAAAAGCCAGTGGCGCGAAGGTACCGTGTGCTGAATTATGACTAAATGCCTCTAAGTTAGGATCCAAGCTAGCAACCAACGTCTGTGCCCGCTGCTCGCCCCGACCCAAATTATGCCGTTCGCGCCTCAAGGGCTCGAGCCATTGGCTCAGCCCGCCCGGCCGACGCGCCGAGGCGGGCCGCCTCGAAGTCCCTTCCCAATGGGCGGCAGGCTGAATTCTTTACAAATGACTTAAAAACGTGACGAGGCATTATAAGTGACAGAGTGGCCTTGCTGCAATGATCCACTGAGATCCAGTCCTGCGTCGTACGAATTCGTCTCTCAAAAAAAAAAGTTACCCGAATTCGATGACAAGATATCAAGGATGGTACGATATGCATGACGCTGCTAAAGTGGGAGGGTCTGGCATGCTAGTGCAGTGACTGCCTACCTTGAGAAAGAAAGGTCTTGTTCAGATTGCAAATTATTGCAATCAGAAAGTACTGTAGTGTTTCGTTTGTATTTGGCAAATATTATTCAATCGTGGTCCAATTAGATTCAAAAGATTCGTCTCGTGATTTACAACTAAACTGTGCAATTAGTTGTTTTTTTACTTACATTTAGTGCTCCATATATATGGGTAAAAATTGATGTGATGAGAAGAGAGTGGAAAAACTTGCGTAAATTGGCGAAAGAGAACAAGACCAAAAATTGTCGTGGTGCTCAATGTCTGCATCGCACGGTGAAGTTGCTTTCAGTCAGCATCCCTACTGGGGACAGAGCCTTAGCTTGGTTGGTGAGCGCTCCAGGTGCGGAGGCCACCGATCCCGGGATCGAGCTCCGCTCGTCACGGGATTTACCACCCGGGAGCAGTGTTCCCAAATAAAATTCAGTAGCCTCTCACGCGTGGTGCCACAAAGGGAAATCGACACGTCTGTCGCCTACAGGTCTACCTGGTGATCTTATGAAGGACGTGATCTAGTACTTGGTGATCTTATGAAGGACGCGATCTAGTGATCTAAGTGTAGTTGTAGGTTTGCTTGTGTACGCGTGGTGTGAGTGAGGTGTGCATGGGTAGGGTTGGCGTGAGTTGTACATGAGCAGATACTACAGCTGTATCCAGATGAGAGACATTCAAAAAAAAAAAAAAAGTCAGCATCCCTACTACCGTCAAGCACAATCTGTTTATGACACCTAGCTGCTAGCGCACCAGGAATCGATCACGAAACATGATTAATATAGGTAATTCATCATGATATCAGCAAATCTAAAGCCTTCTGCCAAGCCAATAATAGTATGCTGAAACGCTTTACAGTCTACGCTAATACAGTTTTTTTGATACCATGCATTTGATTAAAGAACTGTTGATGAAGAGCAAATACACAAGAATAATAGTTAAAAGTACTGATAGATTACTGCTGTTTTCATAAATCCTATAAGCATAATAAAGTTGAAGAGGGTATCAGGACTTGCCCACCAGACAAAACTATAACAACTGCCTCTATATTTAGCAAATAATTTCTCTACAGAGAGCGACCATCCAGTTAGATCCAAACTATGCGATGAACAACCAAGACATAACTCCTTGATACCCGGGGGCGTCATAACAGGTGTACGGAAGAAACATGAGCAGCAATCTGATCATATTGCTCGTCATTATCCTCAGTGCAGTGCTTTTGACACAAAAGTCTCTCCAAAGTCGCCCCGCGTGCCCGCCCGCGGCCAGCTCCATGCCGGCCGCCGCGGCTACATAGGTAGCTGCGCTGGCTGAAGGCTCCCGCTGCAGTGCCCGTTGAAGGCTTTCGCTGCGTGGGTTGTCTGTGGGCTCCCTTGGCTGCTTGAGTTTCGGTCTGAGGTTTGGATGGGCCAGATGGTGAGCGAGTTCGCGAGCATCTGCCTTGTTGTATCGTGTCGTACCTTGTTGTGAAGGCGTTGTTCTTGACTCAGTCTGACCAGTCAGCTCGTTCTGACGGTGTGTTCATGATGAATCTGTGCAGGCTTCGGATGATAAATTCGAAGAACAGGCAGCTCGCTACGGTACATGTGCAGTCCATGCAACTTTTCTTCTCCTTGTCTATTCATGCCCACGTGCTTGAAGCGTGAAGTGCTAGTTTCCTGCCCCATCTAATTCGTTGTTTTTGGCTCTTTATAATCAAATTTCTCATGGAAATGTGGTTATTGTCTTGTACTTCTTTTCGCAGGTGGAATCATCAAGAATGGAAGGGAAATCCTATTCCAGGTGAGAATATGTCCAAGCTTATCTCTTGCTATCATGCTAAGGATCGAAGTTTGATGAGTAGAAACATTATCAAAGCTCTATTCATGTGAATGGATCGATATTCAGTTGTCTAAGCATATGTAAACGATCCATTTAAGTATAGAAAGTGTGATACTAATTTGTCAGCATTTGATAGATTGATCCTAATATCTGTGACCTCTTGTTTATGTGCAAAGTTTTGCTTGGCGCTAGGCGACATCTAGGCGATGACCCTTATCCTAGACTAGTCTAGCCTAGGCTCGCCTAGGCGTGCTAGCGTTTTGCTATTTTATATATATATATATATATATATATATATATATATATATATATATATATATATATATATATATATATATATATATTGAGCAGAATACATATATATATATTTAAAAGAAAAGAAAAAAATAAAAGATCAGTGGTCATGGAATGGGGAGAAAGAGAAAAAAGGTCCATTAACGGCCCAACTCACCCACCAAAAGTCCACTCGCCCGACGCCGCTGCTCCGCCTCCTTATCCTCTTATCCTCTCCCCTGCTCCTTCTCCCTCCTCCCGCCGCTCCCCCTGCGCCGCGCCGCCGCGCCGCTGCCGCCTGCCCTCCGCCAGACTCTCCTCCCCCACCGACGGGAACACCGGGGGAGAAGCGCTGCAGGTGGGGGAGGAGCTGCGGGCGCCCGCGCCGCCCTGCCTCCGCACCCCCAGCCATTCCCTCTCCTCGTGGCGGCGCAAAGGCCGGGCGCCCCCCCCTGCGCTGGGCGGCACGGGCAGGCGGCGGCGGCGGCTAGGCTGCAGCTGGCCAGCGGACCTGGTCGCCCGCGCCCGGCGACCTCCGCCCGGACACTCCTCCCCCCACCGGCGCCGCCTAGGGGTCCGCCTACCCCCATAGGCGAGGTGGACACCCTCCGACTATGGATTAGGCGCGCCTAGGCGAGCCCTAATCGTCGATTTTCAAAATTTTGTTTATATGTTACCAAAATCTACGTTTACCTTCATATGGGCCACTTACTGGATTCTAGTTCAATGTAGGTGTGAATGTTTCCTGCATACTACAGCAACCTGGTTATGCTTTATGTAATAACAGCTAGAACGTAGATGTACGAACAAGCTTAAGTTCTCTTTCGTATTTTTCTGATATAATATCGTTATGTGTTAGGCTTTTAACTGGGAATCCAATAAGCATAACTGGTGGAGTAATTTGGAGAAGAAAGTTACTGATCTTGCAGAATCTGGGTTTACGTCAGTGTGGCTTCCTCCACCAACACAGTCATCATCTCGAGAAGGTAAGCTAAGCAGCATCCTCTCTGATACGGAGCTTATTAGTTACAGAAGTTTGATGTGTTCTTTCACAGGCTATCTACCACAGAACCTGTACTGTCTTGACTCATGTTATGGTTCCCTCAATGAGCTAAAATTGTTGCTTCATAAAATGAGCGAACACAATGTAAGGGCTATGGCAGATGTTGTTATCAACCATCGAATCGGGACTACTCAAGGGTTCAATGGCATGTATAATCGTTATGATGGCATCCCGATATCATGGGATGAACATGCTGTTACATCTTGTTCTGGTGGGAAGGTATTTAGATTGTCTTGTTTTAACCTTTTACTTGTCACCATACCTTGATGTATATTTGCTACTCTTGAGCTACTCATAACTTCAATACAACTTCATATCAGGGAAACAAAAGCACTGGATATAACTTTGATGGGGTTCCCAACATAGATCATACACAACCATTTGTACGTAAAGATATTATTGAATGGTTGATCTGGCTTCGAAAATCTGTTGGTTTTCAAGATTTTCGCTTTGATTTCGCGAAAGGGTAAATAGTTAATTGGGCTGACTAGTATCCACTATGAAAGGAAAAAATTAGTTGCCAACCTAATATCTTCCAGTGCTAACTTGCTGATTCGTTAACCTTTTCTTTAGTGCAGTTACGCAGCCAAGTTCGTGAAAGAATACATTGAGGAATCAAAACCTCTTTTTGCAGTTGGGGAATACTGGGATAGCTGTGAATATAGCCCCCCTGACTATCGACTGAACTATAATCAAGGTAAGAGATTTATAGTAACATTCATACTGACTACTTGAGCTGGTGCCATGATTTTTATCATAAGCACTCTCAGTTTAGTCCCCTGATTGGCAAGCGTGAATCGGGACTGGGTTAAATTTTAACTATTTCCACTATCTAAAACTTTTGCCTCTATTTTAGTTATGTCAGCTTTTTATTTACTATCCGTTGCCATAGTTGCCTCTTCAACTGCTCTGCTCTGAGTCTGTTTAGAAGCTATGCAAGTTGTCTGGCATGTCAGGGCTAATCTAATTTACAGTTCCAATTTAGGGCAGTTTATATGATTTCTTTCTTATATGCTTATGGATGACACCGACTGAAGTGTCAAAATTACATCCTCAAATATAAAACATACTGCCTAGCCTTATTTTGATAATTCATGCTTGTGGTACTAAACGTCTAAACCTATTGTTCTTTCTTTTTATCTGGCAGATAGCCACAGACAGAGGATTATTAATTGGATAGATAACACTGGAGGACTTTGTGCCGCATTTGATTTCACGACAAAGGGTATTCTTCAGGTCAGTAACTCAGTAATGAATTACTACTGGATGAGCAAATATTTGTCTTAAGTGATCTTTTTGAGCAGTTAATGTTTGAATCAGGAAGCTGTCAAAGGAGAGTTGTGGCGTTTGCGAGACCCAGAAGGAAAACCTCCTGGTGTGATGGGATGGTGGCCTTCAAGATCAGTTACATTTATTGAAAATCATGACACTGGGTCCACTCAGGTATAATAGTTAAATTCTCACCCTTCTTTGTCTGAGACCACGTAGCTGTGTTAATGAGCTGGAATGTTCACCTTTTAGATTTGCTAACAGAATCACAATTTCAGGGTCATTGGCCTTTTCCGTCAGAGCATATTATGGAGGTACTATAATTTATCGACTTTGTAGTTCTAAATAAATTTTCAAGGCCTTGGTTTCATCAGAATCCTATAATATGCTGTTTAATTATTTTACAGAAATATTACTGTTATGATCTTAGAAAACTTAATGTCTTTGTAACGACTGTAGCACCTTATAACACATTAGAAATCATTTGTTTTTAGACTATCTTGCTGTTGTTTTTTCTTGAAGTCCAATTGTTGATCTGACACATGTAAATGTAAAATCTTCAGGGATATGCTTATATACTCACCCACCCTGGCATCCCCACGGTGTTCTATGATCACTTCTACGACCAGGGAGTGCATCTCCATGCCGAAATTGCTAAACTGGTATGCAGATTGTACCTCTGTGCTCAGACTCATCCTTCCCTGAGCTGCCTTTTTTTTTTTTTTTTGTTTGTGAAAATACAGTAGGAGCCTGGTAATTCATTAACCAAAAGAAGAAAAGAGTAAAATTAAAGAAAGGAGGGAAACTACACAGCTAATAATGGTCCCCAAATACAATGGTGCTGTTTTCTTAAGTTCCGAATGCTTTTTACCCAGATGCAAATCAGGAAATGCCAAGATATACATAGCCGTTCATCAATCAAAATTCTGGAGGTTAGGTCAGATCTGTACTCAGCACTCATCGACGACAAGTTGTGCATGAAGATCGGGGACGGCTCGTGGTGCCCAAGTGATCCAGAGTGGAGGCTGGCAGTCTCTGGCGATAGATATGCTGTATGGCACAAGTGAAGCATATGAAGTGGCTGTTCTCAGGAACAAGAGTAATTAGCATGCTAACTGAAGAACAGCATGGTAAAACGTGCCAAAAATGTCGCTCTTCGAGGTTACCTGTACAACAGGAGTGTCTGGTGTGTGTCACGAGGGTAAATGTAATGTTAATTAGAAATAACTGAGATCGTACGGCCGGCCCCGAGATGAGATATACATTCTGCTAATTGCAGCAACTAGGATTACCTGCAAAAAAAAAATATATGTAGGGTATGTGATGTCTATGTGGATTATTTTATCCTGGAACAAGAAATTTGAATTGTTTTGTCAAAAAATACAGGCCCTTGGAGTTTCTACTTTACAAATGGCTGCTTATTTACATGCTATACCATAAGCATATAATACTGAGTCCTGACGAGATATGTGAACCTGTGACTATAGTCAAATACAGTCCGCTAACTACAGTAATCTTCTCCTCAATTGCAACTTGATACTCCCTCCATTCCAAATTGTAAGTCATTCCAATAATCTTGGAGAATCAAAGCTTCTCAAGTTTGACCAAACATATATAACAAAATAATAACATTTATGATACCAAATAAGTATCATTAGATTCTTCATTAATTATATTTTCATAATATAACTATTTGATTTTATAAATCTTTGCAATCCTCTCTACCCTCTCAGCCTTGCAGCCCATGATGAATTTTTGCTACTCAGCCAGTGCTTAAATGACCAAGCTAATGTCTCTGATCTGCAGGATATTTGGTCATTCTTGCAGCCATGGCCAGCAACTATGCGGAAACTTTGGACAATGGTCAATCGGCAATAGGCATTGGCGGAAATTTGGACAATGACTTTTGTCAACTCGGCTCAGTTTTGTAACCAATCAGCCTCATATGAATTATTTATTAGTAAACCGTGGGCGTGTGGTTGGGAGAAAACAGCTGAACCGGCCCGGCCGGCGCCAGCTGATGATTTTTCCCAAAAAAGAAACATGCAACAATTTTTTAAATAAACGGCCAGCCACCGTCTTTGCTAGTTTTTTCCAGTTAAATATTAAGTACAAACTAACCGCACAAAATCATCTATTTTGGTCGTCTGATCGATCGATCGATCACATGCACCATGCACACAAAGTTGGTCCGCACCAATTGCACCATGCACAGACCGCACCAATTCCAAGCACATCAACTACTACCGCACGGAGTCTAGAGCTAGGACATATCACACGTATGACGACAGTAAAGATCAGCAGCAGTTGTGGTCTCGGTCTGGTCTCTACAGGTTCGCTTTGTGGTGACATAATTAAACTGCTTGGATCAAAGTTGATGATTCTTTTTGGTTGAAGTAATTTTTTCTTGCAAAGCGTTCCTACTCAGTCAGCTCAGCGAAGTAATCCAAGGTCAACTCGGGAATGTAGTTTTGCTCTGCTCTTTTGTAACCAATCAGCCTCATATCAATTATTTATTCGTAAACAAAACTGAGTAACAAACTATCATGGGCTGGCTGAGTAGCGAGCCGTGCAGAACCCCAAGCACGCTGACAGTTCGGAGTGTTGCTTTGTGTAATTAGATTATCAAGGTCCGTACATTTTTTTGGGAGAAAGGTCCGTAAATGGAGTAATTAGATTAGATTATTCAATTCATTGCTTTGTGTTGTCAGAGATTATTTTTTATACAATCAATTAACGGTTTAGGAAAACCTGGGCAGCAGCAGTACAAGCATAATAGGAGTGTGTCAGGACTACCAAAGCGTTCACCGCAGATGAAAATGGCAAATAGGTGGGTGGCTAATATTGCTAATTGGAATTAATGTTAGCGTAAGAATGTTGACCGATGTAAAACTAGACGACTTTGCCCCCGTCTCTTCGTTGGCTGTGTGGCCATTAAGTCTCTGTTCAAGCAAGGAACCGAACAAGGCAGATCAAAGTGTCACCCCCTCCTCGTGCCTGACTGGCTGACTCCCGTCCCGTGCAGCACCGACCGTAAGCACGGATTAGCACAGAAGGACCCGTGGATGGCTTTGCCGTCGGTGCTGCACCAAAGTTGGGCTGCCACCCGAACACAGAGAAGGACGTGGATCAGCTCCTTGAACAGAGCCTAACTAGCGTCTTCGTACCACTCCAACGATGGCCATTAAGTGCGGCCATTAAGTGCCATGCAAAATTCACTAGCTCTGCAAAAATACAGCGCCTGAGATGGATTGAACCGACCTCTGCAAAATTCACTAGCTTCTTACCACTCCAGCTACAAACATTTATTGTATGAGTAATACCACAACTTTATTTAATAAGGACAAATAAAAAAAAATACACCCTAATGAATTACTCCTTGGTTTACTAAAACGAACTTATTTCTGGGTGGAGGGAGTATAGAATATTTAGCTGCAAATAAGTTATAGCTCAATGATGCAAAAAAAGGAAATTGGTAAGTGTCGGTGCTAGAACTGGCGGTCCTAGCGCCAACCAGTAAATTTGTGGTGCGTGCTTCCCAACTCCGGAAGGTGTGCAAGATGGATACAAGGGTTTATACTGGTTCGAGTAAGAGAAGGCCCTACGTCCAGTGGGGGGAGGATGTCTTGTATTATCTTGCACCGAAGTGCTTGTAGGTAGGGGTGTACAAGCAGTTGAGAAAGGGAGCTGGTCCCAAGTCTTATGGTTGATTGAGTGGAGTGGCAATATCGTGCTGGTCAGAGCCCCCCCCCAAGGGCCCCCATCCTCCCCTTTTATAGCTGCAAGGGGAGGACGGGGTTTACAAAGGGTGTCTGTGTGCGTGAAGGGGTCGTTAACTTCCTTCTTCTCTGGTCCGAGGCCTCGGAGCCGATAGCTTTCCTTGTGCTAGGGCCCTAGAGTGGACAGCGTCACTGTTGGGCATGGGCAAAGTTGCGGGACGTCGTCTCCCCCGGCCCTGGTGGCTGAGACGACGCCCGTCCCTGTGAGAGTTGGTGGAGTGGTGACGGAGGGCGTGTCCGAGCCCTGTAGCTTGCTGTAGCTTTGACCCGCCTGGAGTCCGAGGCTCGGGGGACCTCGGAGCTGCTGTACGTGGAGTGGTTGGCACAGGGGTGGACGGTCGTCAAGTGGCTGCCCATCCTGGGCTCAGAGTACACAGTAGGGACTGTTGTTTGACTAGCGTACCGCCTGGCCTGACCTCCGTACGGAAGATGACACCGGATGACGGTCCTTCGGCGTGGCAGTCGGCGTCCCGAGGCTTCGGTGACTTGGCCTGGTAGAAGGGTTAGGCAGCACAGCGCCCCATAGTGGCAGGCATGGCCTAAACTGCGGAGGATACGTAACCCTGAGTGTGGGTGAGAGTCATGATAGGACGGCTCCCATCCCCTGACAAGGGATGGCGCTACTCTGACGAGAACTGTGGGAAGGCGGACGGTGGATATACGTCAAGTCAGAGGCCTGGTTTGACCAGGAGGTGAGGCGCGCCCCGTCCGAGGCCTAAGCATAGGGGCTCGGACGGGACGGAAGGCAGAAACTCGTCCGAGGCGTCACGGTAGAAGGCTCGGGCGAGACGACGAGTTAGCGCCCGTCCGGTGCCTCGGCGGGGAGGGCTCGGGCGAGGCGGAGTGTTGGCGCCCGTTCAAGGCCTCGGCGGGAGAGGCTCGGACGGGACAGCGAGCAGTGTACTGGGCCTTGGTGGACCTATTTTGTCATTTGTGTGGTCTGGTTTTGCGTTTGTTGGGCCTGACTTGGGGGGCCCTAGTTTTGGTACCCGACAATAGCCCCCGAACCTCTGAAGGAGTGGGTGCACTCGTTCGGAGGTTATGGTAGCGTGCCCACGGCCTTCTACTGGGTGAGTAGATAGGTGCGCTGGACTCCTTCTCCGCTAGGTGCGCGCGAGCGCACCTGGCGGGTGTAGCCCCCAAGGCCTCGGAGGAGTGTGGGCATTCCTCCGAGGGCTTGTGCGTGTTTTGGTAGAAGTATCATTTCTGTTCGCCGAGCCCCGGTGCCCGTCGGCTCGTCCGGGAGTCCGGCAAATTAGGTGATGTTTCCCAGCCTCAGCCTCTGCGTTGGGGGAAGCCCCCGAGCTCCCACGGTGGTGTGGGGCTGCCGAGTGGTACTCAATTGTCAGTTTTATGAGCGCCTCAGCATCCCTTCCGTAGGGAGGAGGGTGGATTTCGTCATGCTGCCGTCGACGGGTGTCGAGCATGGTTAGATCCGGTGAGCCGTTAACGGGTAAGTCCAAGTGGAATGCCCGTGCCCCGTTCGTTGGGGGTCGACTGGGCCCAGAGGCGCGTTCCATAAAAGCCTGCATGGTGTGTCCGAGGCGGGGCTCGGGTCCCATCCGCCGGGACCCGAGGGCTCGGTGCTCTCCCACGCGGGATCCCCCTAACTCAGACTGCCTTGCTGGCCTCGGACATGGCAGGGACGGTCCCTGCTTGCACAGGGCTTGGCTGTGTATGAGACCATTCGGGTCATCCCTGACTCTAGTGACCTGAGGCGGCTGTCGAACCCACTGGTGGGCCAGCCTCCGAACCTCTGGATCATAAATGGGCCGTCGCCCGGGTTCCTTCTTAGGGAAGGAAACTCCTGTTTGACCCGCTGTGGGAGCGTGGGCACGTCTTTTCAGGCAGCCCCCTCGGGCGCCCGGCGCCGCAAGAGAGGTGGCGGCCCCCCGCCCTGGGTGGTTCTTGCTTGCGCGTGCCCGTGGGTCCCACGGGAGATGTGATGGCGGCGGGCGCTGCTGCGGCTGCCACTATTGCCACGCGCAGCGGCAGGGCCCCGGACTCCGTGAGCCGGGATCCTCTGTGGAGGAGGAACCCTGCAACATGCGTGTGGTTTCCCGACCCCGCGTGGCTGCGGCCGCTCGTGTGCGGGCGCCTGGGGCTTTGTGCGAAATGCAATCGAGTGGGCGAATCGAAAATCGATACGCATTAAATGCGGGAAGGTGAACCGGCTAGGATCGCGCCGTGTATAAATACCTAGGCGGCGGTGGTGCTGGCCCTCCTCTTGCCCTCCTCACCATTGCTCCTGCTCTCACCTTCTCCACCGCCGGAAGCCGCCCGAGCGCCTCGGAGAGAAAGGAGAGGGAGAAGAGGGGAGAGAAAACCGCGCCGCCATCCTGCCTGGCTCCTCTTCCTCGATGGCGCCAAAGGTCGACATCATCGGCACGGAGGACTAGGAGACGTGCTCGGTGATGGAGGCCGAGCTGACGGCGCTGGAGGAGAAGGGTCTTCTGCGCCCCCGCTCCGTCATCGAAAGGCCGGAGTGGCTCGTGCCGCCCCCCGAGCACCAGTTTCCGATGCCGCCAGGAGGGGTACGTCATGAGCTTCACGGCGTTCCACGAGCGCGGATTCGGCATGCCGGTGGGCCGTTTCCTTCGGGCGCTCCTGGAGTACTACGGCCTGGAGCTGCACAACCTCGCCCCCAACTCCATCACGCAGGTGGCGGTGTTCGTCGCCCTGTGTGAGGGGTACCTCGAGGTTGAGGTCCATTGGGACCTCTGGCTCTACTTCTTCGAGGCCGTCCTCTTCCTGAAGGTCCCCAAGGGAATGGAGAAGGAGAAGGGGAAGAGGCTGGCCGTCCGGGCCGGGAGCTGCACGCTGCAATTGCGGGCCCGCAACCGGCCAGCCTACATTTCGACAAAGCTCGCATCCTCTAACCGTGGCTGGCACAGCAAGTGGTTCTACCTCCACAACGACTACAATCACCTCCCGGCCTACACCGGAAAGTCGTTCGTTGCCGAGCCGCCATTGTGGAAGGAGTTGATCCCGGAGAGGATGACCCCGCTGAGGAAAGTGTTGTCCGCCTTGAAGTATCTGACCCAGGCGGGGTTGGATGCCTCGGTGGTGATCGATGGCTTCCACAAGCGGCGGGTGCTGCCGCTCATGTTGAGGCGGTACACCTTGTTCGACATGCGGGTAGGCACTACCTGGGAGGGCACCAGGATGGCGCCCGAGGATCTTGACCACAAAAAGATCCTCGAGCGGACGAACAAGACGGCGGCGGCGGACCCCGTCCTGGTGTACAAGGTCACGATGCGGCCGGAGAAGGGGTACCTTCACGTGGTAAGACTCGTACCTGCGCCGGATACGTGTTCCCCTCACTCCTCTTTGATCTCCATCCTTGCCTTCGTCTCCGTAGGGGCTCGCCGGGAGGTTGAAGGCGTCCAAGCCTCCCATCGCCGCAGAGAAGGAGGCAAACCGGGCCTACGCGGAGGCAAGGAAGAAGAAGAAGGAGAACCGGGCGGAACGAAACGTCTGCAAGCAGCGGGAGAGGGAGGACCCTGGCGAAGCGCCGGCGCCGCCAGGAGCGGGAGGGACTCCCGCGGGAAGAGACGCCGTCGGACACCACTGAAGGTGGCGATGACGACAATGACGAGGAGGAGGAGTGGTTCGACGACGACCTGAGCAGCCTCTTGGGGCTTGATGCGCCAGGGGAGGCGTCGCATGCCACTCCTCCTGGTGGCGCGCCGCGTGCGCAGGTGGTGGAGGTGGTGGAGGAGTCCGCCGCGAAGGGTTCGGCTTCGGCTTCGTCCGAGTCGAGGCTGCGTGGTGATGCCGAGGCCGTGACATCCCCCGAGGGGGCGGCGGAACGCCCGTGGGGGGAAAGGAGCTGCCGAGGCCACCCCCACCTGAGCGATGTGGGCGCGGGGACAGCCGGAGGAGGAGCGACTTCAGCGGGAGAGACGCGGCCCCGCCGAGGCCAATCCGCGCCCGTGAGCCCGAGCGGGAGTGGATCGGCCCTATCCCCGAGGCAGTCCGAGGCGGCGGGGAGTGGATCCACTGGCAGGGGTCGGACGCCCGATGAAGGAGCTAGGGCGGCGGGGCGCCCGAAGCCCCTGTCTTCAGGCGCGACCCCGTCTGGTATTAAGATCAAGGTGCCGATTACTGGATGAGTGTCGCTCGGTCTTTGGTCCTGCCTCTGTTAGTTGCTTCATTTTTCATTCTCTGACGCTTTCTCCCTCCTGCCCGTAGCCTGAAGCGTAAGACGGGCCCAACTGTGGCCCCCCTCGCCCCTCGGAAGCTGCTGAAGCGGGGGACGGGAAGCGCGAGCCTCGGAGCGACTCCCGAGGCGGCGGCAAAGCCGGCGGAGGAGAGAGGTGCATCCGAGGTGCCGCCGGCTAAGGAGATGCTCTCACCCGGCAAAGAGGGGGCGGCAAAACCATCTGCCGCGGAGGCGAAGAATGCCGCCGAGGTGCCGCCAATCGAGGAGGCGGTCTCGGTAGGCGTCGCGGGCACGGCGGAGGTATCCGCCTCGGAAGTGAAGGGCGCCGCAGTGGTACCGCCAACGGAGGGGACGGACTCGGTGGCGTCGAGGGCACGGGGGAGGTGTCCGCCGTGTGAGCCGCTGCGGACGTGGTGATGGAGGAGCGAGCACCACCCCCATCCCTACCCCGAGTCGCGGCTGTCGAGGTGGTAGACGTTCCTTCTCGGAAGAGGCCACGGGCGTGCAAGGGGGAGTGCTTACCGAGGACGTGACATCCTCTGGTGGTGAGCCCGGAAGGCCGTTGGTTGAGGGGCCTGCCGAGGTTGCGGGGCCGCTTGGTCAAGAGGCCGCCGGCTCGGGGAGCTCACGAAGGCGCCTTGGCTAATCTGGAGGGAGCGTCAGACCCCCGAGAGGCGGCCAGTCTTCGTGTTGGACGACGCCATGGAAGGGGAGCTGTGGAAGCAGGCGGGGATGTGCCAGGAGCTGTCCGAGAGGTCGGTTAAGACTCTTTCGTCAGTCCTGACCAAGGAGCTCCCTGATGCACTGAAGGTAAACCGACCCCCCATGGTTCTCTTATTGAGAGAGTTCTTTCTTGATAGTTGAACGATTAGGCTTGGTTACTGCAGGAGTTGGCGCAGGTGTCCCGGGCAAAGTCGGAGTTCATCCGGGTGGGGGCCGGCCTCACCAATGAGCTCAATCGTCAGAAGGACCTTGTGGCTCAGCTGAACACCACCCTGTCGGCCAGGAACGAGGAGATCGAGAAGCTCCGTCTTTTTGTCTTAGACTTGAGGGCCGAGGCCTCGTCGGCGCGTGAAGAGGCCACTCTCTTGAAGGAGATTGTGGCCAAGCATGCGGCGGACCTCGACCGACTCCAGGCCGAGAAGGAGGTGATGAGGGCCGAGGTTATGCGCTCGGCTGACTCCCTATTCGAGAGGCTATTGACCATGGAGACTGACCTAGAGATCTTCGCCGATGACAACGCCTTGATAAGGGTCGAGCTCCTGTAGGGGATGTCCGAGGCCGAAGGCCTTCGCAACCAGTGGGAAGGTAAGCATCGTGCCTGCCCATCGTGCCTCTGTTACCTTGTCATGAAGTTTAACTCCCGGGTTATTACAGGCCTGAAGGAGAAGGCGTCGAGCTGGAGGCGAGCCTCATCGCGTCGCAGGCGGCCTACAATTCGGCACAAAGCGAGCTCGACGCTCTGTCGCAGAAGGTTGTGGCCGTCTGCGCCAAGGTTGAGGCCAACGATGCTGGTGGGAGCGGCCTGCTGGGGCGGCTGGCCGCGCTACCCCGACGGATGGATGCGCGCGCTCTGGACGCCCTCCGGATCGGCGTGTCACACACGCTCGTGCTGATCATGTCCCACTACCAGCTCGATCTCCCTTGAATCTCCGAGGGACTCGTGGTGGCTGAAGAGGAAGTGGGTCACGAGAGCGAGGTGCTCGCCGAGCTTGTCCAGGAGGCCGAAGCGAGCGGAGCTTCGTCCGCGCTAGTCGGGATCTTCGCGCCCGCCGTTGTCCCCGCCCCTCGGTTGAAGCTGATGCCGCTGACGCCATGGACGTCACCGCTCGAGATGACGGGGGTCGGACGCCCCTCAGCAGGTCCTGTAGTTTGGGCCAGAGTGCCCATGAAAAAAGAACTATGTTGGTTTCCCCTAGAAATATTTGTGCCGGTGGCCCATCGTGGCCTTGTGTTTTGTGGTGGTGTTTTCGTTTACTTTTCGCATCTCCTTTCAATCCCGTTTCGCACTTAGGCTAGAGTCTTGTGAGACTTTTGAATTTAGGGACCGCTCCTTAGTCGATGGTAGCGAGCGGATGAAGTACCGTGGCCCGTGGGCATGGGTGGTTTCGCGGCTCTGCCAGCCTGACGTCTAGAACAACCCTCTCGCAATAGCCGAAGTCTTCCCTTGGCCGAGGGTGGCGAGTAGAGGTACCGTAGCACATGGGCGTAGGTGACCTCGCGGCTCAGCCGGCCCTAGCTTCGGGATGACTTTCTAATTGCCCTTTCCTAAGTGCTTGAGACTTTGGGCATGAAAATTTATGAAAAACAACAAGAAAAAACAAAAAGTATTTCTGGGGTGCCTTCCAGGAGGGGGTTACCCCCTTTCTAGCCCCTTAGGGAGGCTTAGTTTTGGTAGGTCAAATCTAAGTCTCACTCAACCCTTTCGGGAGTGTTACCGTAACTGACGTCCTTGGCCCCCGAGGGCCTCGAAAGTGCATTACGTTTTGTGAAAAAAAATGAGCAAGCATTCGGTGCTTTCATTTCTCTAGGAGAAGCGTAAAGTACAGAAGTATGTATAGAGCTTGGAAATTCTAAGGGTAAAAGTGACGTATCTGCTGGATGTTCCAAGCATTGTTGAGGATCTGGCCGTCCTCATCAGCAAGCTTGTAGGTGCCCGGTTTGAGGACCTCGGCGACGATGAAGGGTCCCTCCCATGGCGGCGTAAGGTTGTGGTGGCCTCGGTTGTCCTTGCAAAGACGCAACACCAAGTCGCCCTCCTTGAGGTCTCGGGTTCGGACTCGTCGGTCATGATAGCGTCGGAGGGATTGCTGGTATCTAGCCGAGTGTAGGAGGGCGGTGTCCCTGGCTTCCTCGAGCATATCTAGCAAATCCTCCCAAGCCGTCTGGTTGCGAACCTCGTCATAGGCTTTGAGCCTCGAAGAGCCGAACTCCAAATCGGTGGGGAGGACAGCCTCGGCGCCGTACACCAGGAAGAAAGGCGTGAATCTTGTGGCCCGGCTTGTCATCGTTCTGAGGCTCCAAAGGACCGAGGGGAGCTCTTCGAGCCACCTCTTGCCGAACTTGTCGAGCTTGTTGAAGATCCGAGGCTTGAGTCCCTGCAAGATCATACCGTTGGCACGTTCTACCTGTCCGTTCGTTTGGGGATGGGCAACCGCGGACCAGACGATGCGTATCTGGTGCCTGTCACAAAAGTCTCGGAACTTCTTCCCCGTGAACTGTGTGCCGTGGTCGGTGATGATGGAGTTTGGGACCCCGAAGCGATGGATGATGTCGGTGAAGAAGAGCACCGCCTGCTCGGACCGGATGTTGGTTACGGGGCGCACTTCAATCCACTTGGAGAACTTGTCGATGGCGACTAGCAAGTGGGTGAAGCCCCCGGGCGCCTTCTTGAGAGGTCCTACAAGATCCAGCCCCCACACGGCAAACGGCCATGTGATTAGGATGGTTTGGAGTGCCTGGGCCGGCAAGTGCGTCTGACGGGCATAGTACTGGCAGCCCTCGCAGGTGCGTACCACGTGGGTGGCGTCGGCCACCACGGTTGGCCAGTAAAAACCCTGCTGGAAAGCACTGCCGACGAGGGAGCGAGGGGCGGCATGGTGCCCACAGACGCTGGCGTAGATTTTGCGGACCAGCTCCAAACCCTCCTTGGTCGAGATGCATCGTTGCAAGACTCCCGAGGGGCTCCGCTTGTAGAGCTCGTCCTCCACCACGACGAAGGACTTTGCTCTTCTCGCGATGCGTCGGCCCCGGTTGAAGTCTTCGGCGAGTACCCCTCGGACGATCCAATCGAGGTGAGGCTTCCTCCAGTCCTGCTCGGGGTCGGCTTCGGGACTCTCCCCGTCAATCTCCATGACCACGGCATTGGGTGCTGTTGACGGCTATTAATGACCAAATTTACCCGTCAACTAACTTCTGAAAGAGGCACATTGGCGATCACCAACATAGACTTAGGGTTTACACTAACGGAATTCCACGAGTTTTGGTGAATCCTTGTCTCTGCAGGTACACATCAGAAAAGCTATCAAAAAGGACCAACATGACAGATTGCAAGCACCTCAAATGATGAATTGGAATACACCATTACGAAGAGCTCATCGAGACGATCGAAATGGACATATCATTTGCCATTTTTAGAGTTCCGGATGCAAAGATATGAATTCCACCGCGGGGGCTACACTAGAAGACTCCAGAAGGCGCGAGAAGACACCACGGCGAAGCGGACCGCAAACGGCCCCGGAGCCAGACCGGCCGGTCTGACCCCGGACCGGCTGGTCTTCTACAGTGGCCAAACGGGCCCAGCTTCGGCCCACGTGCTCCACCGCCTTAGGGTTTCAATCTTAGCCGTCCGCCAAAGTCGGTTTGATCCAAGGGCTCATGTTCAACCCACCGGGCTATAAAAGGAGGGTAGGACCCCCCAAGGCAACACACATTCATTTGTAATTCTCTCAAACCCTAATTGAGAGGTGTCCCTCGAATGGATAACCTCTCTGGGGCCAGCCATCAAGAGAAGATTAGTCCTCTCTAGGATCTAGTCTTTAGATAATAGTGAGATGGAGAGTGGGGGAAGAGTTAGGAGGAGGTGCGGGCTGTCGGTGCCCCTCTCTCACGGCTTGTACCTTGGCGGGATCAAGCTCTACTTGAGCTTGCTCCTGGGATGTCTCTGGTGATCAACTTCTAATGCGAGTAAGTTCTTGCCTTTATTGTTTATCTGGATCACGACTCTCTTTGAGTGCTTTATTCTCTTCCTAGGGGGAGTAGAGTATTATCGTAGGTGTAAGCAAGGTGCTTAGGCTTAGGATAATCGTGGATGCACCCTACATTCCGGATTTGGTGGTAGCTCACGGAGGTGACTTATAGCTCCGTTGAATCTTATTTATCCCACTATCCCGTTTTTAGGCCAAGTAGGACACGGTTGCTAAGAAGATCAACATCCTATGTTGGTGTCTCTCCTTATGTAATGTCCCCAGTTAGCAATATAAGACATAGACTTGCCCAAGTTAGAAGAAGTGAACCATAGTTATCCTCTCTACTCTCCTATTATCACCAACCTTGATTGCTACGCTCAACCCCATTAATTATCGCCCCAGTTCTACCTTAGTTCTATCTAAATCTATTCTCTACTTTCACCTTATTGCTACCCCTAGTTAAGTTAGACCGTAGTTGATCTCACACCTTTCTCAGTGGAACGAAACCTGGAATACTCTGGGATAAAGCTACAACGGTATCCGTGCACTTGCGGATCATTCAGTGGGTGTTAACAGATATCAACACGCTTTTTTTGGCGCCGTTGCGGGGATAGGGATTTATCTCTATTTTTTGGTAGCGGCGTTAAGAAGTGTCAACAAGCTTTTTGGCGCCGTTTCGGGAAACGGTTTCTTTGAGTTGACTACGATCCTAGCTTAACTTTTCTTTTCTTTTCTTTTATCCTTTTTTCTCTTTATCCTTCGTTCTTTTCTTTTACTCATCTCTTCTTTCTTTCTTCATTCATTCTATCTTCTTTTTCAACTTGTGGTTTAGCATGAGTCACATTTCTATCAATCAATATGCTAAACCCACGAGCGCAAGCTTTAGGCCGTTAGAATCTTCAGAGCCCATTTTGGCATCTGGTTATGAGCTGCGCCCGTGTTGGGTAGACTTTGTCCAAAAACAATCCTTCTCGGGAGAAGGTGATGAAAACCCGTACTCACACCTACGGGAGTTCTTACTAAGATGTGCATGCTTTCGCATTGCTGGCATGTCTGATAAGACTCTACGATGGAAGCTTTTTTCCATTCTCTTTGACTAGAAAAGCTAAACATTAGTACAACAAAAACCGTAGGAAGTATGCAAGGAGATTGGGAATTGCTATATTCTGAATTTCAAACCAAATTCTTTCCCATCTCTAAGGTGATTGATCTTCGGGAAGAGGTACTAAGCTTTAAACAGTTAGAGGAGGAATCTCTAGAAACATCATGGGATCGCATTAATGATCTCCTCACTACAGGCCCAGACCTTTCAGATTCAATGTTGCTTCAACACTTTTACATAGGCCTTGGTAGGGATTCTAAGCAGTCCCTTGATATAGTTTCTAGAGGATCTTTTCTTCATGTGACTGCTAGTGAGGCAAGGTCTTTGATTGATAAACTTTGTGGTAGGATACCTTGCCCCAGCATTCAATATGAACCCCCCGAGAAAGAGAAGGAATTGTTTCCTAGACGAGAGGAGGTTTCGATAGCTAAATCGCACTTATTCCAATCCCAATATTTAGCTATCAGTCCCAAACTATCCATGCCCCAAAATGCACCAAGGGAAGAAGAAATTCAACCTTTGGAGTATAATCTTTTTGGTGTTGATATCGGGAAGAGCCTAGACTTCCAGTCCTATAAGAGACCTTCGAGTAAACATAATTCTAATCCTTTCAAGAAGGAATCTCTTAGAAAGCATTTTCTTTGGGAAGAATTCAGGAATGGCATGTCTAATGATGCCATAGAAGAAGAGCCAAGTCAATTTGATTTCAATCCTATCTTCTCCCATTCTATGCCCACATTAGATATCTTGCCTAAAGCCATCTCAAAGCCCATCCTTGACCCTAAAGAATTCTCTGACTCTTGTTCTCCTGAGTCTCATGATGATCCTAGAGATCCACTAAGACACTTAGAGTATAGGAATCATGAAGGACTCAAGGATGATCAAGAAGTGCTACAACAATGGCTGGAATGTGTAGAATGGATAGACCATGAAGAAGCCTTAATTGAATCCAGCCTAGGCCTAGAGATAAATGATAAACTTACGACTCATCTAAGTTTAGAAGAGGCCTTTGACGAGACCAACTTGAGAGCCATCAATCCCAAGAAAATCCTAGACAGTAACATGATTGATGAAAGTCATAGGCATAAAACAAAGGAAATAATGTTTTCGCCTATAGACATTCATGTAGAATCACCCTTGGAGACGGGTAAGGAAGATGACATCAACGAGCATGGAAGCTACTACAAAAAGACCTCATCAAAACCATGCTTATATGACACATCTTCTAAGTCAATTGGTCTCTCTGCTACCATGATCACATACGAGGTCTTCAACCCCCTTATACATCCTATTCCTAAAAACTTTAAAAGGGAGGTTGTAGATGCATATGTTTATCATGAACATTGCAAGTCTCAATATGTGAATCTTAAGGTAGGATGATAAAGATTGGTGTTGGAGGGGAAACCACTTCACCATCTTAAAGCATGATTCTGAGGTTTCCCAACAATGAGCTTTTGACCAAGAACTAGCGCTTTCAATAGACAACATGAAGTCTTGTCTGAACTGCCCTTATGAATTGAGTATAGAGATATAATTGTGAATATATTCCTTCGCATATTCTTGTCACTAACCATTTCAGATCAAAAGCAAGAAGAATGAAGGATGATGGTGCACGGTAAGTCCAACCAATTATTATGCAGTATTTAGATCACATCCATCCAACTTGATCTTGCCTTGCAAGAATTCAAGTGTGGGGATATGCTTCCCTAAAAAAAAATCTTATGCCATGTTGCTAATCTTGGTTGTTTCTACCTTTAAGCCATGCTCAACTTGCCATATAACAATCATGCTCTTTCATCTCTACTTGAATAATGAATCTCTACAATGCCTTCATGCTACCTTGTGCTTGCTATAGTATGCTTAAGGTTTGGAGTATTTTCAGACATCTCTTAAAAAGAAGCATGGTGCTTAGTTTGGGAGTGTTGATCTTACTTCCAAAGGCCTTTTAAATTAAGTGTGATGCTTAATTTAGAATGTCTTCCTGAATCAAATTAGACGTGGTGTCTAGGTTGGTTCTTGAACCGAAAGTATGCTTTAGAAGACACTGGATATTTTGTTGGACTAACCACTATAGGTAATTCTAAAATCCAATCTGGGTAAGTCAAGAGATGAATTCAAATTAGAGATGAAGCAAGGCACATGATGAACTCCAATAACTTTGCACATTGAAGACACAACTCATTCATCATTGATGGAAGAACTGTAAGTATTAAAGATCATTCACTTTGTCTTCAACCGCAAGTTACCTTTGCCTTGAACCATGGTTGCATAAAACATAAGAAAAAAAACTATGCTAAGATAATCCTAAACCCATCTTTCTAATAGCATAGAGCTAATGCACATAATTTAGAGACAATAACCCCCCATTCAAATCGGTATATTCCTTCGGGTATGTGTTGTCCACTAATCCCTATGCGGGCATAAAAAATCCAAAATGGCAAAGAGCAAAAAGATGGCACGACAAAAAAGAGCACCATCTAGAAACAAGAGGAACTATGAACCGAGATGTGAGGTTGACCAAACAAGAAAAGCATTGAGCAAAACAAAAGGACCATCAAGAGTCATCTACTCTTTATCACATGGTGTCATCGTGCTCCAATGATAAAGATAACATCCAAAGGTAAATGGTCACTACTTAAAATGCTTCTCCTTGGTTTTGGTATGAACATGAATAAAGAACTTAACATGTTTGAGTAATAATTATCAATGATTAATCCTGATTAACTCAACATGTCTAGATCTTTAACTTGTTCATAGCATCGCTATCTTGATTTGTAGTCTTAACCAAATGAGCTAAAAAGTTGCACATCTTATGCTTGGAAGATGATAGTCATGATCATATAAAGACCGACACATCATGTACAGATAGATAATCCTTCCTTGGGTTAAGCACTTCAACTCTTGTAGCCTAATGAACTTAAATGTTACATCCTTACTCAACCTTCTGATCCTACCTCTCATGATAATGCTGAACAAAGCACATAATATCAACCCCATGTTGTTCAAAGTGACTAAGGACAAGAGAAGTGGAATAGAAGTTTTGGTTCTGCTGGTGTTTTCCCACCAGTAGAGCCCATGCACTTAATCTCTGCCTTGTCTTCGTGAGCAGGACACACTTTAAGCGAAGTGTGTGGGGAGTCAATTCCCTACTTTGTACAAGAGGAGGTTACGGACCTATCAAAGCAAAATCAAATCTCAAAATCAAGACGGGTTAAGTAGAAGAAGGTGACACATCATAAAGGGCATCAAGACCGAATCTTAATCTTCACCGAAAGAGCTAGCTTGGAGAAGAAGCACTCCCATGCACCCAACCAAAAGAAACTCCACGTCATCATTTGGAGGAATCAACAAGAAGGGAGAAGTCTTGTTCGGAAGACCTTAAAATCTGAACCCTTGCCGTGAGGTAACATCGGTAGTTATCCATAATTACTTTCTTGCATTGCTAAATTATTTTCTCTTTAGCATGTTTACTTTTCTGCCTTAGCATTGCATTAAAAATAATAAAAATAAATATGCATCCATCTTGTTAGATAATTCATTATAAAACTTAAAGCCCTATGTGAATAGTTCTATGGTGTGTAAAAGCCCGTAGGAGTCTTCATCGTGGTGGCATAAAAATAATAAAAATAATCATACATACATGTCTTCTTTCCTGCATAATAAAAATAGAAAATCTAAAAATAATCATTGAGCATCTTGCTGCACTGTATACACTGTAACAACCTTTGAAAACCTCTCACGACAACCAGTCCGTGAAACTGCTAACCACTAACCGCTTACCCTAATCTGTTCCACAAGTTTTGGTGTTTTGTGAGATGTTTCTTTGCAGGATGACTCTAAGAGCTAGTCCACCTAGGAATCTTCATCGCCATCACTGAAGTACATCTTCCCAACACACAGCTAATCACTGTGTGGAGGAAGCAACTTCTTGTTGGATGAGATCGAGATTCCCGGCTACACTTGCTCTTGTAAGCATGAGCTCCACTGTGAGGACTGCTCAGCTTCAATGCTCAACCACGACAACAACCAGCTTGGGGAAAGGCATCCCCTAGGTACCCAGGCAAGTGTACCTACGCGATTATCGAGTCAGTCATAAAAATAAAAAAAAATACCAAAAATATGTGAGCACATGAAGGTTCACCATAGTATCATAAGAAAACTTAAAAATACCAAAAATATGTGGACACATGAAGGTCCATGCTTTTTAGAGTTTTTAGAGTTTATCTAGTATGAGTCTTAAAAATATAAAACCAAATAAAAATATTTGTTTAGATAGAGTCAATAAATAGGCAAGACCTGAAGATGATCCCTAAAGATGAAAATGATGAAATACTGCTCTGTCATAACACCTCTGAAGTGTCTAGTTTTTAGACATAAGTTTTCCCGAGTTTTGGCTTTAACTATTTTGACATGAAGATTTGCTCTGAGCCTAAAACTTGTGGGTTGCATATGCTTGAACTAAGTCTAGGTACTTGATTGATCTGATTGAGAAAGTCTGAGCTGCTATTTATCTTGTTCTGAGTGACACTAAAGTTCTGGAGATTTATCTTTAAAAAAATAATATAAAATCTTACATGATGAGTTCCTGTATGATAAAGCTTACATTCCCACTAGAGCCAAACATGATGAGATAGGCTAGAAAAACTTCCACATATATGCTGCTTGTCTTGCATTAAGTTTTGTCAACCTTTGTGACCCTCGTGAGAGATTTGTCATGCTCTTGAATCAAGATCCACTTACACTCCACCTTCATATGCACTACTTCACACTGGAGTAGGCGCAACAACATGCCATTCCATCTACACCCATCCAAAAATGTTTTGCTCCTACACCAGGAGAGAACACCAAAAACATTTCTATTAGATAGCCACCCAATAAATGCTCCATGTTCTTGTTGCTATCTCTCAAAAATCTTGTGTGCCAAAAAAGAGTGTTATGAGCTACGCAAAAGTTATCATGAAAAAAAAAGAGATAAACTAAGGGAGTTTAAAAAATGGACAAGTGTCCAAGAGCTATGGGTACTTAGATGCCCTCCTCCTTGATGAAAAAAATATATATAAGATAGCTCATACTCTCTGGCCGAGTTCCAAATTTCAAAAGAGAGATATGTCTTCAAGGAGCATAGTAGAATTAGGTGCCACCATATATCCATCATATCCATACACTTGCACATCTTGATTCGATTGTAAGACTTGTTTCTCCATGGATCCATTGTTTGACTTCACAACATATGCATCACAAGTTTGCTCTTTCAAGTTTTCTCCTCACCTATGAGCTCCACCTAAGCTTTAGTGACAGGATGAAAAGAAAGGCAACCATCATTACAGCCTTGGTGAGAATCCACAAATACCACATATCTTGAGAGATTTGAGAGTATCATACATGGAAAACTCTGAGTTTTATTTAAAAACCTCTAAAATCTCCAGAATGATAGTTGAATAAAGAGCTTGAGACATAGTGCTTGGCTGGATCTTTCTGTCTTTTGATTGCTCAAGACCCAAGTAAGAGCTGATAAGCCCCATGGTCAAAGGTAACATGAGTAAGTTTGATAGTCAGCTCAGTTATTGCTTAAGCTTGGAGGAGAATTTTTGTCCAAATGCAGGTATACTTCTGAGGAGTTACATCAAGATGGCTACAATGCTTAAACTTATACATATCTTTTGATAAGCTTTCTAAGCTTAGCTTTGCTAAGGGACTAGCAAAGGTTAAGTGTGGGGTTGTTGTTGACGGCTATTAATGACCAAATTTACCCGTCAACTAACTTCTGAAAGAGGCACATTGGCGATCACCAACATTGACTTAGGGTTTACACTAACGGAATTTCACGAGTTTTGGTGAATCCTTGTCTCTGCAGGTACACATCGGAAAAGCTATCAAAAAGGACCAACATAATAGATTGCAAGCACCTCAAATGATGAATTGGAATACACCATTGCGAAGAGCTCATCGAGACGATCGAAATGGACATATCATTTGCCATTTTTGGAGTTCCGGATGAAAAGATATGAATTCCACCGCGGGGGCTGCACTAGAAGACTTCAGAAGGCGCGAGAAGACACCACGGCGAAGCGGGCCGCGAATGGCCCTGGAGCCAGACCGGCCGATCTGACCCCGGACCGGCCGGTCTGCTACAGTGGCCAAACGGGCCTAGCTTCGGCCCACGTGCTCCACCGCTTTAGGGTTTCAATCTTAGCCGTCCGCCAAAGTTGGTTTGATCCAAGGGCTCATGTTCATCCCACCGGGCTATAAAAGAAGGGCGGGACCCCCCAGGGCAACACACATTCTTTTGTAATTCTCTCAAACCCTAATTGAGAGGTGTCCCTCGAATGGATAACCTCTCTGGGGCTAGCCATCAAGAGAAGATTAGTCCTCTCTAGGATCTAGTCTTTAGATAATAGTGAGATGGAGACTGGAGGAAGAGTTAGGAGGAGGTGCCGGCCTGTCGGTTCCCTCTCTACGGCTTGTACCTTGGCGGGATCAAGCTCTACTTGAGCTTGCTCCTGGGATGTCTCTGGTGATCAACTTCTAATGCGAGTAAGTTCTTGTCTTTATTGTTTATCTGGATCACGACTCTTTTTGAGTGCTTTATTCTCTTCCTAAGGGGAGTAGAGTATTATCGTAGGTGTAAGCAAGGTGCTTAGGCTTAGGATAATCGTGGATGCACCCTACATTCCGAATTTGGTGGTAGCTCACGGAGGTGACTTATAGCTCCGTTGAATCTTATTTATCCCACTATCCCGTTTGTAGGCCAAGTAGGACACGGTTGCTAAGGAGATCAACATCCTATGTTGGTGTCTCTCCTTATGTAATGTCCCCAGTTAGCAATATAAGACATAGACTTGCCCAAGTTAGAAGAAGTGAACCATAGTTATCCTCTCTACTCTCCTATTATCACCAACCTCGATTGCTACGCTCAACCCCATTAATTATCGCCCCAGTTCTACCTTAGTTCTATCTAAATCTATTCTCTACTTTCACCTTATTGCTACCCCTAGTTAAGTTAGACCGTAGTTGCTCTCACACCTTTCTCAGTGGAACGAAACCTGAAATACTCTGGGATAAAGCTACAACGGTATCCGTGCACTTGCGGATCATTCAGTGGGCGTTAACAGATATCAACACGCTTTTTGGCGCCGTTGCCGGGGATAGGGATTTATCTCTATTTTTGGTAGCGACGTTAAGAAGTGTCAACAGGTGCCGAGAGGGCCTCAGCCTCAGATGCCGCTGTAGCCCCCGAGGGGGTCGGGCTGGCCGTCTACCGCCGCGCTTCGTTCCTCGAAGTTGACAGAGGGAGCGGCGAGATCCTTGGTGAAGACGTCCGAAGGAACGGGAGCTCTCCCTGCCGCGATCTTGGCGAGCTCGTTGGCGGCCTTATTATACCTCCGGGCGACGTGGTTGAGCTCAAGGCCATCGAATTTGTCATCCAGACCGCGCACGGCCTTGCAATACGCGTCCATCTTAGGGGTCGTGACAGCTTGAGTCCTTCCTGACATGGTCGATGACGAGTTGTGAGTCCCCTCGAACGTCGAGACGCTTGACGCCGAGCTCGATGGCGATCTTCAAGCCGTTGAGGAGGCCCTCGTACTCTGCCATGTTGTTTGAAGCAGGGAAATAAAGCCGGACCGCGTACCGCATATGTACCCCGAGGGGGAGACGAAGAGGAGACCGGTGCTGGCTCCGGTCTTCATCAGGGATCCGTCGAAGTACATGGTCCAGCACTCCGCCTAGAGCCGAGGCGGTGGGAGCTGGGTGTCGGTCCATTCCGCAAGGAAATCCGCTAAGACCTGGGACTTGATGGCCTTCCTCGGCGCGTAGGAGAGAGTCTCTCCCATGAGCTCGACAGACCACTTGGCGACCCGTCCTGAGACTTCCTGGTTCTAGAGGATCTCTCCCAACAGGAAGGAGGAGACCACCGTCACCGGGTGGGCGTCAAAGTAGTGCCGAAGCTTGCGTCGAGTAAGGACCACGGCGTAGAGCAGCTTCTGGATCTACGGGTAGCGGATCTTGGTCTCGGACAGCACCTCATTGATGAAGTAAACCGGCCTTTGGACTGGCAGGGTGTGGCCTTCTTCCTGTCTTTCAACAACTATAGCCACGCTGACCACTTGGGTCGTCGTGGCGACATACAAGAGGAGGGGCTCACCTTCGGCTAGAGGGACCAGTATCGGGGCACTGGTGAGGGCTTCTTTGAGCTTGTCGAGGGCCTCCTGGGCCTCGATGGTCCCGCTCCGACTTCCTCAGGAGGCGGTACAGGGGCAGGCCCTTCTCTCCGAGTCATGAGATGAAGCGGCTGAGAGCCGCAAGGCAGCCCATGACCCGTTGCACCCCTTTCAAATCTTTGATCGCCCCCATACTAGTCACCGCAGTCACCTTCTCCAGGTTGGGCTCAATGCCGTGCTTGGAGACGATGAATCCTAAGGGCATGCCTCGGGGGACCCCGAAGACACACTTCTCGGGATTGAGCTTGACGCTCTTGGCTTTAAGACACCGAAAGGCAACCTCAAGGTCGGCGATGAGGTTGTCGGCCTTCTTGGTCTTGACAAAGCTTCTACGGTCTCCCCATTGTGATCCCCAAAGACGCTGAGCATGCAACGTTGGTATGTGGCTCCGGCGTTTCTAAGTCCGAAGGACATTGTTATGTAGCAGAACATGCCAAAGGGAGTGATGAAGGACGTCGCGAGCTGGTCGGACTCCTTCATCTTGATTTGGTGGTAACCGGAATAGGCGTCGTGAAAGGATAAGAGTTCGCACCCTGAGGTGGAGTCAACTATCTGATCGATACGTGGCAAAGGAAAAGGGACCTTCGGACATGCTTTATTTAAGCTAGTGTAGTCTACACACATCCTCCACTTCCCACTTTTCTTCCTAACCAGTATAGGATTAGACAACCACTCGGGATGGAACACTTCCTTGATGAATCCGGCCGCCAAAAGCTTGTTCACCTCCTCACCGATGGCCCTGCGCTTCTCCTCGTCGAATCGGCGTAGACGCTGCTTCACCGGCTTGGATCCAGCCCTGATATCAAGGAAGTGCTCGACGATATCCCTCGAAATGCCTGGCATGTCCGAGGGACTCCACGTGAAGATGTCGATGTTCGCGCGGAGAAAGTCGACGAGCACAACTTCCTATTTGGGGAACGAGGGAGTCATAGATCTTCACCGCCTTGCCGGACGGGGAGGCGGGATCGAGCGGGACCTCCTTTACCCCGTCGGACGGCTCGAAGGTGCCAGTGTGGCGCTTGGCATCGGGCGCCTCGGACAGCGCCATGGCCTCGGCGTGCTCGATCGTCTCCACGTCGCAGTTGAAGGCGTGCTCGTAGGAGGAGCCGACGGTGATGACGCCGTTGGGGTCCGGCATCTTGAGGAGGAGGTAGGTGTAGTTGGGGACGGCCATGAACTTCGCGTACACGGGACGTCCGAGGATGCCGTGATAGGTTCCTTGGAAGTCAACCACGTCGAAGGTGATGACCTCCTTGCGGAAGTTCGATGGCGTCCTAAAGAAGACCGGAAGGTCGACCTGCCCGAGGGGCCAGGCACACTTGCCTGGCACTATGCCCTGAAAGGGGGAGCTGGAGGGTCGAAGTTGCGGGCGCTCAATCCCCAGCAGGCTGAGGGTCTTGGTGTAGCGGATGTTGAGGGTGCTGCCGCCGTCCATCAACACCTTGGTGAGCCGCACGTTGCCGATGATGGGGTCGACCACGAGCGGGTACCTTCCCGGGTTCGGCACGTAGAGGGGATGGTCGTCGAGGTTGTAGGCGATGGCGTCGGCGGACCATGGCAGGTATTGTGGAGTGGCCGGGCGCACCGAGAAGACTTTGCGGCGCTCGCGCTTGATCTGGCGTGGGGTGAGGTTCACCGGCAGCCCTCCGATGATCATGAAGACGTCGTGGACTTTCGGGAATCCGTCGCCCTTGCCTTCTTCCTCCTTCTTCTTGTCCTCGGGCGGGGGGAGCTTCTGATAGAAGTGGCAGGCCAAGTCACACTCCCCCATGGTGTGCTTGATGGGGAACTTGTGGAAGGGGCAGGGCTTCTTGAGCATGTCGTCGAAAGCCCCGGGCCCCGGGGGACCTCGGGGGGCCTTGCGGTTGGCCGCAGCGACGAGGTCATCCTCGGAGTCCGCCTCCTTCTTGCTCTTCTTCCCTTCCGCTTGTTCCTCTTGTTTTTCTTGGGGTTGCGGGATGCATCCCCCTCGGCATCTCCATCCTTCCGCTTCCCTTTGTCGTTGGCGCTGTGAAAGATCGCTCCCACCGCCTCCTCGCCGGAGGCAAAGTTTGTCGCCACCTTGAACAGCTCATTGGCGATGGCCGGCATCCTCCGGCCCAGCTCGTGGATGAGCTCCTTGCAGGTCGTGCCGTCTAGAAACGCGCTGATGATGGCGGTGTCGGCCACGTTGGGCAGCTCGGTGCATTTCTTCGAGAAGCGCCGGATGAAGTCCCGCAGCGACTCGTCGGTCTTCTGGCGGCAGTTGCGGAGGTCCCATGAGTTCCCGGGCGCACATATGTGCCCTAAAAGTTCCCCACGAAGACCTTGACCAGATCGGACCAGTCGTGGATCGTGCGGGTAGGGAGGTGCTCCAGCCAAGCTCGCGCGGCATCGCCTAGGTGGAGAGGAAGGTTGTGGATGATGAGCCTGTCGTCGTCCGCACCGCCCAGCTAGCACGCTAGGCGGTAGTTGTTGGTGGTCCTTAACTCCTAAATATAACCGCCAACATTCTCATAAAATCAAGGAATATGAATACCAAACTTAGAAATAGAGCTTATAACTAATCAGTTCTACAAGTTTTGGTGATCAACCACCTGCAGGAGGACATGCCCGAAATCCATAGAAATATACACATAAAGAGGTACAAAATATACATAAAAAGGCTCAAAGAATGAGTGGCCTAGTTACCAGAGTATCTGGGTCCCAAACATAGATACAAACACCAAGCATGAGCCCAAGAAGTGAAAGCCCGAACAAGTCTTGAATCCAGTCCGGGCTGCAGGAGCACTCTTCGGTAATTTGGACGCCCAGGATGCATACGAACTCCGTTTTCAGTGATCCAGGACTTTTCGGAAAGCTAATGATGAGGCTGACGCGCTCACCAAAGATGGGCCTCATCGGAGCCAACCAGGGTATGGCCACACCCTGGTGCGGGCGCACCACCAGCAAGCCTAAACGGGCCCAGCTTTGGTCGGTTGCCTCCCACCGATGTTCCAAAGGCGGTGGCGTGCGGGATTCTGATTCACTGTACCTGGACAGTCGGTTTGGAGGTCAGTTTGGTGGCAAATATGCATGGAACCCCATCCTCTCCACCTATAAAGAGGAGGCCTCACCCCTCCTCATTCCATCATCCAATCAAGCAACCACCAAGAGGGCAAGAGTGCTCAAGAGCTCCACTTCATAGGGGCCTAGGCCCTAGGCCCAAGCCCTAGCTAGCCTAGCTAGTTGTAGTGTAGGGAGTGAGAGAGGGAAAGTAGAGGAGGTTCAGGCATGTCTGCCATCTCTTGTCTCGGATCCGGTGCTTCTGGGTTGAGGAGGTGGAGTGCCGGACGTGTCGGCTCCCCCCGATGTGTACCTCTACGGCCATGTACTGCTTGGAGTATAAGGTCCATGTTCAACTACGGTGGTGAGTCTCTATTCGTGTTATCTTGTGCATTACATTCTTGCGGGCTCGTTGTCTGTTACTTGTCTTAGTAACGGATGTTCTAGTAGAGGACTCCTGATAAAGACGGATGTTCCTGGCCGACGCTAGAATAGTAATCGATAACGTAGACGTGGTGTCTAAGTTATAGGTTACCCTCATTTGTCTCACACTCCACGGGTGAGGGGTAGGTGTTAGGTGGTGATAGCCCTAACATCCTTTGTATTCCCCCACGTTCGGGTGTGGCGTAGAGCTGTTAGACGTCATCACTTAGCAGACTAGTTGCTATCCGGTGCCCAAAGCAAGAGTGTAGTATGCAAGGTTATCTCCGAATAGAGATCCTAAATCATAGAAGAACCTCACTACCCCTTTTCAACTCTACCCTTATGTGGTCCTTGGATGAGCTAGTTAGAAGAAATACCTCCGTTCCTCGTGGAAATACGATACCCTGAATACTTCCGGGTGAAGTGCTACGACGGTAATTCCATGCGCTTGCGGATTTGGCTGCTTTCGCTAAGAAATACCAACAAGCATTTCTGGCGCCGTTGCCGGGGAACGGTTGCCGTATTTCCTTCAAACCTAGCTTGTCCTCGTATCTGTATCTTTTCTTTTTTATTCTTTATCAAAAAAAATAAATATTTCCACCCACATCCCATTTACTATGAATTCCACTCCTATTCAAAACCTTTCTTTTTCTAAAGGGAAGTTCACTGAGCCATCATTTTCTCCAAAAAAATACTCATCTAGTTATAAACTCCACCCTGGCTTAATAGCCATGGTTCGGGCATGACCCTTCTCGGGACATGAAAATGAAAACCCGAACGATTACTTGCGAGATTTTAAGGAAAATTTTAAAGTGGAAATTGTTTTCATTCTCTCTCATGGGAGAGGTGGAGCAATGGTACACTCTTGCCGTAGGATGTACGAATGGGGAATAGGAAGGACTTAAAAGACAATTTTTGTTTTGCATTCTTCCCTATGTCTCATTTTGTCTCTCTACCAAGGGCAATCCTCAATTTTGAGCAAGCCGAGAAGGAGTCCATAGGTGCAACTTGGGCCAGATTTTTAGTATTAATACACTCTAGCCCAGACTTATCTTTACCCGATAGTATTTTATTGCGTCTCTTTTGATTCGGGTCTTGACATGGATGTTGACCTATGCCTAGACGCATTCTAATCGGAGGTCATTTTACACATAGACCTTTGATGGAACATGTGAAGTTCTTTGAAAACTCCTAGACACACATACTTCTTCTGTCATAGAAACTAGATCCCTCCATGATAAGGGCATATCATGCTTTGAGGAGCCCTTTTTAGCTAAAGCCAAATCCTTGGGGCCCTCACCCAAACCGGGAGCACGGAAGGAAGGAGTAATTCATCCTTCGGAGTTCCCCATCCAATTCGAGGGTTATGGCAATACCTCGATTCTTTTTGGGCACGAAAAAAGCTATGCCAATCATATAGACAAAACCGAGGTTCGCTTAGATTTCTACATCTGTGCCATCCTCAAATTTGAACTTCTCATAGGCCGCCCTTTGGAAACACTTTTTCAAGAAAAACCATTCTATAGGAGCCTTAGTGAGAAGTTGGGACAGATTGCTTCCGCCACTCCTAAACCTTGCCTAAAAATCTCGACGGCGAAGTATGATCCCAACCGTGACTTGTTCGAGGAGGTGAAATTTATATCCCTATTCGTTTCACCTGAGCTTTTCTTTCATCCTTGTGAAACTGAACATCCATCAATACCCTCACTTGAACCCAAGCTATGTCCCTCTGGCCATCCAAGCATTATTCTTGATAGTCATGACTTCTCGCTTGAGGAAGAAAACGCTTGAGCCATGGACATCTCACTTAGTGCCACGTGCTTCTACAAGGATCCAAACCACCTCTTGATCCTTGTTTTCAAACTTTTTAAGAGAGTGGTCATGGATGCCTCCATTTATCATATGCACTACAAATGTTATATATGCATTGTGGTACTAACCTTGCAGCTAGAATGATAATGCTAAACACTTGGTGGTGAAGATGGGGACTATACCACCATTGAGAGCTGCAGGATGAAGTTCCCACGGTCAAGCTTATGACCGTAAACAAAGCACTGCCGGGAGTTACCCCGGATTACTATTAAAAAAAATTTACACAACTTTTCTTCTCAATAATTAAAAAAAAGAAGGGTGCAAGAACATGTTGTCAAGATAGCATGCACCTTCGGGTATTCTTGGTTGCTAACCATTTCAGGTTAAAGATTGAGAAGAACAAAGGTACATGCGATGCTGGAGACCATGGAGCTGCACCTAGTGCACATTTTTTTATGGTTTTGGTGGAGAAACACATGGCACACTTGACTTTTTCACAAAAGTCCAAGTGTGGGGGAGGATAGTGAGATTCTCACTACAAGCTCCAAACACACCAAAAACCGTCTTGATTAAGAAAGTGCTAGCTCACTCTTGCTTAAAAAAAAAAAAAAAAAAAGAAAGAAAGAAAAAAAAAAGAGATGAGAGAAAATTAAAAAAAGGGAGAAGTTTGAAAATTGAAAAAAAGGAAAAAAAAAAGAGAGAAAAACGTATCCGATAGAAAAAAATAGATGCTCCCCTTTGCTGCTTATCACCAAGGCCCATGGCCTATACACACGATTTGTGTGTGTAACCTAAGCCTTGTTAATCACCCGAAGTTGGACCATTTTACGACCAAGCCACCATCAGCAAGGATCAAAGCTTCATCTCTACATCTACTGTCGGTAAATATACTCGGTATGCAAATGTAATAAATAATCACCAACTCCTTTACTCATATTTATCTTCATAAAAATTTTAGCATGCTCATTTATGCTTTCATTATTTATGCCATGTGCTCTGGTTTGGATGTATTCTTAAGATATATCTATAGGCTTTTTAAATTAAACATGGTGCTTAGGTTAAAATAGCCTTCTTTAATCAAAATTTGACATGGTGTTGAATTTTGGTTAATAAACTTTGAGTTGGTCTCATATATAATGAAAGTAATCTTTGATTAGATAAACCAAGGCTTATAATTTGTTACAAAACTTTATCTTAGCCTTGTATGAGTAAAAGCTTAGTGATTAAAATAAAAAAATATATATAAAATAAAATAAATAACGATAATAAATTTTATATGGCAATCTTGTTTGGATCCATGCTACTTGACTTTTGCATCTAAATTCTTTTTTATAGCATGGATGTGATCATACTTTATTTTGCCATAAAAAAAAAATATATAATTATAATAATAATATAAAATAAAATAAATATAATAAAAATAATAAAATAAAAAGTTATTATGATAATAAAAGTTTAGGCTCCCAAAGTGTTAAAGCTGGTAGAGCTATTTCTTGTTTTTGTTTTTGTTTCTTTGTTAAATAAAAATAGATACAAGAATAAGTGTGGGGGAGATCTCTCGAGCTTAACACACACATTTGAGATCCTCCCCCCTCAACATGTTGCACAAAATCATATGATCCTTCATGCAGGAGAACAAGACAGATAGCTCAAGAGAAGGCTAGTTGAACTTCTGGTTCATGCCAAGCCATCTCTACTTCAGTTCTCCTCTACAAACGATGGTTTGTGCAACACCTCCCTCATCTCCTTACAATCTTGAGTTTAAATAAATTTAAATCCTAATCATAAAACTTAGACTCAATAAACCAATGTTACCTCTTTGCAATCTCATGAACCACACTTAGTTTAAATATTTTAAAAAGTGACATGATCATGATATTCCTGAGATAGAAGCTTGCATGAAGTTTGTTCCATTTACATATTATTATGCTTATGGGAAAATATTTTGATAGGACAATCATGTTAACTAAGTTGTTGAGGGGTGTGATATGGTTCTGGCCCAGAAATCCTACCAATTCTATTCAAAGTACTTGGAGAATTTGTTTTAAAGAAAAAATATATTACAAAATAATAGTTTCACATATTCCTCATTTGGTAAAGAAATTCCTACCAAGGCCAAATATGACATGCATCCTGCATGGTTTTGAACCTGCTACATATGCTGCTTGTTATTGCATTGAGTTTGGTCAAGTCTTGTGACCCATGTCGAGAGATTTATCATGCTCCCAAGATCAAGATCACACACACACCACATATATGTGCTGCTCCTACATTGGGAGTACGCAAAAACATGCCTTCCATCTAGTCCCACCAAAAATGTTCTACTCTTACACTTAGAGTAGACACAAAAAACATACATTTAGTAGATACATACTCCATGTTTTAAAAGATTATGATCTCTCTACATATATGGTTTATAAGATAAGACATGGGCTATGCAAAAGTGTAAAAAAAGAGAGAAAAAATATAGACACATGAAGGTCCAAAGTATGAAAAAATAATGAGCACATAAAGGCTCATGTATTCAAAAAAAAAGAGAGAAGATAGCCATGTCTCAAAAATAATAAATAGTAGAGAGAGATCATATCTATAAAAGGAGTATAGTGTTTACCATATCATCTTCCGCACACATGCACATCTTGATCTAAGAGTATGACACTTCTCTCCTTGGATCCTTGTTTTGACTTTTTACAATATATGCAATGCAAGTATGCCATCTTGATAATCCCTACCCAAAGCTCCACATAAACCTTTTTAGAGGTAGGAAAAAAAAAAAGAAGGCAAAGACTTTGCTATGCCTTGGTGAGGAATCATATACATTTGAGTGATTTGAGAGTACCTTTTGAGGAGTATAAAGTGATCTATGCTTTATTGTTAAAATTTTCAAAAACTCTAAGTTGCTAAGATAAGAATTTGGGAAGATAACTTTGTTTCGAGAACCATTCCACTTTTCAACAACCCAAGAAAAACATGTTAGCCAATGCCACATATCTCACTTGTGTAAGAAATATGATGGAATAATTTTCATGAAAGCCGTATATCTTAGGGTTTTATGCTCATGTCTACTTTTGCATCTAGTTTTGCTCGAGGATGAGCAAGAGGTAAGTGTGGGGGAGTTTGTTGGTGGTCCTTAACTCCTAAATATAACCACCAACATTCTCATAAAATCAAGAAATATGAATACTAAACTTAGAAATAGAGCTTATAACTAATCAGTTCCACAAGTTTTGGTGATCAACCACCTGCAGGAGGACATGCCCGAAATCCATAGAAATATACACATAAAGAGGTACAAAATATACATAAAAAGGCTCAAAGAATGAGTGGCCTAGTTACCAGAGTATCTGAGTCCCAAACATAGATACAAACACCAAGCATGAGCCCAAGAAGTGAAAGCCCGAACAAGTCTCGAATCCAGTCTAGGCTGTAGGAGCACTCTTCGGTAATTTGGACGCCCAGGATGCATACGAACTCCGTTTTCTGTGATCCAGGACTTTTTGGAAAGCTAACGACGAGGCCGACGTGCTCACCAAAGATGGGCCTCATTGGAGCCAACCAGGGTATGGCCGCACCATGGTGCGGGCACACCACCAGCAAGCCCAAACGGGTCCAGCTTTGGTCGGTTGCCTCCCACCGACGTTCCAAAGGCGGTGGCGTGCGGGATTCTGATTCACTGTACCTGGACAGTTGGTTTGGAGGTCGGTTTGGTGGCAAATATGCATGGAACCCCCTCTTCTCCACCTATAAAGAGGAGGCCTCACCCCTCCTCATTCCATCATCCAATCAAGCAACCACCAAGAGGGCAAGAGTGCTCAAGAGCTCCACTTCATAGGGGCCTAGGCCCTAGGCCTAGGCCCTAGTTAGCCTAGCTAGTTGTAGTGTAGGGAGTGAGATAGGGAAAGTAGAGGAGGTTCAGGCGTGTCTGCCATCTCTTGTCTCGGATCCGGTGCTTCTGGGTTGAAGAGGCGGAGTGCCGGACGTGTCGGCTCCCCCCCGACGTGTACCTCTACGGCCATATACTGCTTGGAGTATAAGGTCCGTGTTCAACTATGGTGGTGAGTCTCTATTCGTGTTATCTTGTACATTACATTCTTGTGGGTTCATTGTTTGTTACTTGCCTTAGTAACGGATGTTCTAGTAGAGGACTTCTGATAAAGACGGATGTTCCTGGCCGACGCTAGAATAGTAATCGATAACGTAGACGTGGTGTCTAAGTTATAGGTTACCCTCATTTGCCTCACACTCCACGGGTGAGGGGTAGGTGTTGGGTGGTGACAGCCCTAACATCCTTTGTATTCCCCCACGTTCGGGTGTGGCGTAGAGCTGTTAGCCGTCATCACTTAGCAGACTAGGTGTTATCCGGTGCCCGAAGCAAGAGTGTAGTATGCAAGGTTACCTCCGAATAGAGATCCTAAATCATAGAAGAACCGCACTACCCCTTTTCAACTCTAACCTTATGTGGTCCTTGGACGAGCTAGTTAGAAGAAATACCTCCGTTCCTCGTGGAAATACGATACCCTGAATACTTCCGGGTGAAGTGCTACGACGGTAATTCCGTGCGCTTGCGGATTTGGCTGCTTTCGCTAAGAAATACCAATAGTAGTCGTTGAGCCAAACCTCGGGGTTTGTTTCTCCTGAGTATTTGGTGAGGTTGGCCGGTTGGCGGAAACGGAAGGGAAACCGGGCGTTGCGGATCTCCCCGGCCAAGGCACGGCCCGGAGGATCGGCATCATCGGGCGTCTCGCCGGGCTGCCGCGCCGCCCCGCCGTGGCGGGGGGCGGCCGCGCCGCCCGCGCTCGGCCTTCCTCGCAGCATTGTTGATGATGTTGCGCGCGTCGCCATCGTCGAGGCCACCGCGGTTGTCCTGAATGCGCTCGCGGACCGGCCTTCGTGATGGATCCTGATGAACCGAGGCCTCCCGCTTGTTTTGAGGGCGGCCCTCGGCTTCCTCATCCCTTTACTCGCGCAAAGGCATGAGGCTGAGCTCGCCTGCTGGACCACGGCGGTCTCGATGTAGCCCCGCACCTCGTCACGAATCCGTCGCCCCTCCGGGGTGGATGGCTCCGGCATCGCTCGGAGGAGAAGGGCCGCAGCCGCGATATTTTGGCTCGCGCGCTGGAAGATGGGGGGATGCTTGCCCCCTCGTCGTTGACGATCCTCCGGTGGACGTCGCGGGCGTGCTGTCGCGCAACGGGGCTTGGGTTACGCGCCACGCGGCGCTCACGCTCGAACGCGTCTATCTTTTGCCGTAGCAAAAGACGGTCGTGCTCGAGCTTGTTCCCAAGCTCCTGAATCTGCTCAATAGTGGGGTGTCGCGGCCCCTGAGGGGTGGCTGTCGGGTCGCCAGCCCTCGGGGGCTCCATACGCGGCGGAGTTTGCCGCTCTTGGCCTGTCGGCCGAGACGTGTCGGGTTCCTTAGGCATCGCGCCGGCTGGGGCCGGTCTAGCGGTACGCCTGGGATCGTGATCTTGGTTGTCGTCGTTGCCGTTGCTGCCATCGCCGAGATCGTCGATCTCCACATGAAAGCACTTGTGGGTAGGGTCGTACATGTCTTCCAGTGAGTACGAATCGGGGTACCCGAAGGCATATGCATGCGCCGGCATTAACCCGCGGGGCTCCATGGCCTCCAGGTAGTGCTGTATGGCGTGGACGCTGCGGGACCCGGGATCATGCATTCCCGCCCACTCGGGTCCGGGCGCCTCGGTCGGGTAGCACGCTGCCCGGAGCGGACGTGTCCCGATCCCTAGAAAGAGCGCTTGGTGGTGGCTGTGGAGCTTCCACGGGCCCCCGAGTTGGTGGAGATCGATGACGCACACGTGGCGGCGGCGTTGGTGAGGCCAAACGGCAGAGGTGGCGGAACTGGTCGCGGGACGATAGGACGACCTCCGCCGTCCAAATGCAGCGCGGCCAGGGTCCTCCTCCAGTCCTGTGTGGCGCGATGCACCTGCCGAGCGGCGGGGCGCGCTGCGCCACGGCGCCTCCCGCGCCGGGCCCATGATGGGGCCGCGGAGCCTCGCCGGGAGACTCCCCGGGCCCTAGGCGGAAGGAGCTCCATGTCAAACTGGGTACCCAGCGACATGAACTCGAGGCCTCCAAACCGGATCACGGTTCCCGGCTCCAGCGGCTGAGGGAGGGGGAAGTCGGGGCCGAAAGTGTCCTGAGACACCTCATCGTGGCCGTTGGCCATTCCGAGCTTAGCGGGAAGGGAGGCGAAAACACGCACAGCTCCCATACCTGGCGCGCCAACCGTCCATGCTAGAACTGGCGATCCTAGCGCCAACCAGTAAATTTGTGGTGCGTGCTCCCAACTCCAGAAGGTGTGCAAGATGGACACAAGGGTTTATACTGGTTCGGGCAAGAGAAGGCCCTACGTCCTGTGGGGGGAGGATGTCTTATATTATCTTGCACCGAAGTGCTCGTAGGTAGGGGTGTACAAGCAGTTGAGAGAGGGAGCTGGTCCCAAGTCTCGTGGTTGATTGAGTGGAGTGGCAATATCATGCTAGTCAGAGCCCCCTCCCCGCTAAGGGCCCCCGTCCTCCCCTTTTATAGCCGCAAGGGAAGGACGGGGTTTACAAAGGGTGTCTATGTGCGTGAAGGGGTCGTGAATTTCTTCTCTGGTCCAAAGCCTCGGAGCCGATAGCTTTCCTTGTGCTGGGGCCCTGGAGTGGACAGCGTCACTGTTGGGCATGGGCGAAGCTGCGGGACATCGTCTCCCCCGGCCCTGGTGGCTGAGACGACGCCCGTCCCTATGAGAGTTGGTGGAGTGGTGACGGAGGGCGTGTCCGAGCCCTGTAGCTTGCTGTAGCTTTGACCCGCCTGGAGTCCGAGGCTCGGGGACCTCGGAGCTTGCTGCCGTACGTGGAGTGGTTGGCACAGGGGTGGACGGTCGTCGGGGTAGTGGCTGCCCATCCTGGGCTCAGAGTACACAGGAGGGACTGTTGTTTGACCAGCGTACCGCCTGGCCTGACCTCCGTACGGAAGATGACACCGGATGACGGTCCTTCGGCATGGCAGTCGGCGTCCCGAGGCTTTGGTGACTTGGCCTGGCAGAAGGGTTAGGCAGCACAGCGCCCCATAGTGGCAGGCATGGCCTAAACTGTGGAGGATACGTAACCCTGAGCGTGGGTGAGAGTCGTGACAGGACGGCTCCTATCCCCTGACAAGGGATGGCGCTACTCTGACGAGAACTGTGGGAAGGCGGACGGTGGATATACGTCAAGTCGAGGCCCGGGTTTGACCAGGAGGTGAGGGCCCCGCCCGAGGCCTAAACACGTGGGCTCTGACGGGACGGAAGGCGTAAACTCGTCCGAGGCGTCGTGGTAAAAGGCTCGAGCGAGACGACGAGTTAGCGCCCGTCCGTGCCTCGGGGGGGGGGGCTCGGGCGAGGCGGAGTGTTGGCGCCCGCTCGAGGCCTCGGCGGGGGGAGGCTCGGACGGACGGCGAGCAGTGTAATCGGGCCTTGGTGGGCCGTATTTTGTCATTTGTGTGGTCTGGTTTTTGTCATTTGTTGGGTCTGGCTTGGGGGCCCTAGCATCACCCGACAGTAAGGAAGCCTGAAAATAGAAGGATTGTCTTAGTAAATCCAATATGTAGCAAGTGCACTGCATGGAAACCTTGCCATTAGAATGTTGTTTGCATTAGAAACTCTTACAATATTGGTATAGGAGTGTAGTTTTGGCTATACCGTTTAGTTTAATTCAGCTTTTAAATTGGCTAGCCAGCATAATTAGTTTTAGAAATAACTATTTTCCTCCTCTAGTCTACTATCTCGACCCTACCATCATTCAATTGCAATTTTTCTTCTTCTCTTTGTGTTGGGTCTTTCATGTCAAGCACAGCAAACTCCTCAACACTCCATATCTTCCGACTTATTGCCTTGAGATGGAGACATATCCTTTTCTTCCAATAATGATAATTTGTCCCATCAAAGTGCGGTGACTTGCCAATTAGCCATTGTTACACGATATATAAGTTGTTAAGGCTTAAATGGACAATGACTTGCTTGATGCCACTTGATAGGATCTGGATAGCTAGAGGGCATGCACGGACCTAGGGCCAGGTGGTGGCGGCACCTACCCTGCTTGAACAAAGGAGCGCGGGGGAGGACGCAGGTTCACAGGTGCGGGGTTATGGGCCTAGGAGATGGAGGAGAGCGCTGCCTCCCGCAATGGAGTAGGGGCTATAGCTGCTTACGGGCAGTGGCAGAGCCTAAACCAAAGTAAAGAGGGGGCCAATTTGCTACTTGAAACCACATTTACAGTAGATTTGATTTGCTCCTTGTCCTGTCTCAATCTCAAAGCAAGCGTGGAACTGTGTTTACAGAGGATACGTTGTGTGCAAACTCAACAAGAACTCAAATTTACCAATATAGGCTAATGACTGTAAGCTGAACACATTAGCAAAATTACAGAAGCAAAGGGGGCCATGGCCCACTATGGCCCCCACGTAGCTCCGCCGGTGCTTACGGGGATGGGCGCCGATGGGTGGGGGAGGCCGATGCGAGCCTGCGATACGACTTGGGGAAACCCCGCTGCCACCGAGGAGCGCCACGATGCACTACCACCAAGGAGCCACTATCGAATTGGCCCGCCGTGTCTGTTGGGCCACCATCGCCGGAGGACATGGAGGCTCTACCGTTGCACCGGAGGGGATGGAGTCGCGATGCTGTGCTGCCAGAGGCCGCTGCCGCGCAGGGAAGAGAGAGAGCAGGAATTAGGGTTTGGCAGAAGTTATTTGCTTTTTTTAGTAGAATCAAGAACCTTTATTGATCTTCAAAAGAGGTACAAATGCCATTTGGCAGACATATGAACCACACATGTCTGCTGAGTTCATCAAAGATACTACTTCTAGCTAAAATATGGGCATCAACATTTGACTGTCTCCTTTCGTAAACAAAATCTACAAAATTAAACTCACGTGATCTAGCTCTAATTTCCTGAACTATATGTCCATAAGAGCCCATGCTTCCTTCCCGGATACCTCTTATAACTCCTAAATTGTCACACGATACTCTAAAATTCTTAAGGGCTAGATCACTAGGAAGTGCTAGGCCTTTTTTGCATTGCTTCCACCGTGTCAGGCTCCATGCGGCCCTCCAATACCATGGCTGAGGCACCTAGGAACCGCCCATTGGCATCTCTTGCAACAGCTGCTGCAGTGACAATTCCTGAATTCTTGGCCAAAGCAGCATCAACATTTATCTTCATCAAACCGACTGGTGGAGGGATCCACCGAATCGGGCTTCCTTGTGTTTCAGCCCTCACCCTCCCTTGAGGCTTAACCAGCTCAAGGTTTACCACAAAATTAGAGACAAATTGATGTGTCGAGAGTGGGCTTTGATAGATGGATTCATGGATAGCTTTCCTCCTTCATACCAAATTGCCCATAGGGTTACTGTCACCCGGACCACGACCTCATGTTTCAATGGCTTCATCATCGCTGTCAACCATGCCTTCGCATCTTGTTCTTCGATGTGACAGAGATGCTCAGTAATCTCCTCTCTCTCAAGAGCCCAAACATAACGTGCCATGTTGCACTCAAGCAGCGAGTGCCTCCACGAGTCCTTTGCTCCACATATCTGACACGCGCTATTGTCCGCCATCTTCCTGTGATGGAATACATCCTTCGAGGGAAGAGAACACCTGGCAAGTCGCCATATGAACACCCTCACTTTGGAAGGTACCTTGATCCCCCATAGGGTAGACCACTCCTTCTCAGTAGCTTGTCTGTCTGAGGTGCCTGCGTTCCCTGCTAGGAACTTGCGATTTATAAGCATTTTATATGCAGATCAGACAGAGAAGATCCCACATTTCTCAAAATGCCAAGCCCAAAAATCCTCTTGACGCCATGTACTTAGGGGAATACTTGTGATTGCTTCCACATCAACCAGCGTGAAAAATTCCAGCAACTTCTCATGGTTCCAGCTTGTTGTCGTTTGATCAATAAGTTCATTAACCCATTGAGGAGGGTTCGACCGAGTGCTAGGCACCGGCCTTCTCAAGCCTGACGTCAGCAGCCAGTCCATCGACCATATCTTGGTAGATTCGCCCGTACTGATCCGTCATATTAGACCACCTTTGAGTACCTCCCTGCCTTCCACGATGGACGGCCAAATCCTTGAAGGAGACTGTCCAATCTCTGCATCAAGGAAACCGGTGTCCGGGAAGTAAAAAGCTTTAAGAACCCACACACTTAGGGAACTTTCATCATGTAGCAATCTCCATGCTTGTTTCGCTAAGAGTGCCAAGTTAAACATCGCCATATCTCGGAATCCAGACCACCAAAATACTTTGGCTTTGTCATGTCCTCCCATGCCACCCAACAGGTCTTCCTCTTTCCATTACTACAGCCCCACCAAAATTTATGCAGTAAACTTGACACAATCCGCGAGGCAGCTTGAAGCAGGACATAGAGAAGGAATTGCTTGCGCTACTGATTTGATAAGGACCTCCTTACCACCCAGTGGCGGAACCAGCACTCTTGGATAAGGGGGCCAAATAATAGATAGCACGTGGTAAATAGGTGAAAGGGGAAATTTTTTATGATGTATCATTAAATTTTTTATAAAAGTTTGGATTTCTATTGAATTTTTGGATGAAAAATTAAATTTCTATTGAATTTTTGATGAAAAATTGAATTTTTATTGAATTTTTGATAAGAAATTATTTTCCCATAGTAAAAAAATTTTCTTTTTTTTGGGGGCATGGCCCCTGCGGCCCCCCTGGTTCCGCCACTGTTACCACCAGCTGACAAACTCTGCTCCATCCATCCTTGAACCCTACTCCAGACATGATCTTTTAGAAATTTGAACGCGCCATTTATAGCTGAACCCACGTCAGAAGGCATTCCCAAATATTTCTCCTTGAGAGCTTCAGTGTGCACTCCCAAGATATTCTTGATTTCTCCCCTCAAGCTTTGGACGCACCCTTAGCAAAATGAATTGATGATTTTTCCATATTTATTTGTTGGCCTGAAGCTTGACAATAAATGTTCAAACCTCGTTCACCTCCCGAGCACTCTTCCCATCAGCCTTAAAAAACAGCAGGCTATCATCTGCAAAGAGTAGGTGACTAACCGTCGGTGCCAGCGGTGCCACCTTAATGCCATTGAGCTCGGATGACTGATTTCTTGATTTCAAGAGGCACGAAAGGCCCTCTGCTGCTAACAAGAAAAGATAGGGGAGATCGGGTCACCTTGTCTGATCCCCCAAGAGGGAATAAATGCTTCCAAATAGTCGCCATTGAGTTGAACTGAAAACGATACTGATGTAACCAATCTCATTATCAACTCAACCCAAATCTGGTGGAAGCCTAGCCGAAGCATAATTGCTCTCAAGTATGGCCATTCTACACGATCATAAGCTTTCTTCATGTCCAGTTTGAGAGCACAACACCGCAAATCCCTGGCACGCTTCTTTTTATAAAGTGTAAGCATTCATACGCCATAGTTATATTGTCCATGATCAGTTTACCAGGTACAAAAGCTAATTGTTCCTCAGAGATTATTTCTGGCAAAACCACCTTCAGTCTATTCACGACCACCTTAGAGGCAATCTTGTAGATCACATTGCATAGACTGATTGGCCGGAATTGACTAAGCTCCTCCAGATTCTCAACCTTTGGCATCAACACTACAATTATGTCATTAATCACCTTCAGGTCATCATCCTCACGTAGAACACGTAGCACTGCTGAGGTCACATGTGCCCCACACAAGTCCTAGTGACGCTGGAAAAAATACGCTGGGAAACCATCTGGTCCTGGTGCCTTTGTGGGAAACATCTGAAAAAGAGCTTCCTTCACCTCGAGTCCCGTGAAAGGCCTCAATATATTATCATTCATCTTAGGCGTGACCTTTGCTGGAATTGTATATAAGACAGCTTCCATGTTATGCACACACTCCGAGCGAAATAAATTTATGTAGAAGTCTCTTATCACATCCCTCATCTCTTGCTCGGACTCAGTAAAATCCCCATTGGTATCCTTCAACTTACTAATCTTATTTCTCCTCTTCCGATGGCTTGCACGAAGGTGAAAGAACCATGTATTTCGGTCCCCTTCCGCTAGCCACATTATCCTTGATCTCTGGCGCCACATGATTTCCTCTCTATAATTTAATTCCTTTATGCATTCCTTGATCTTTAGTTCGGCATGCAATGGACCAACTTGCATATTCCTTGATCTTTAGTTCGGCATGCGATGGACCAACTCGCACGGGGTCAGACTGCAGACGCTCTTGCTCAGCAGCTAGCTTGCACAGCTCCTGGCAAACGCTGCCAAAGGTCATCCTTTCCCAGTTTTGCAGATGGCCACTGACCTCACCTAGTTTTCACCGGAGATCATGCATGCTGGTCCGTTCCGGCCCCTCCCAGGCCTCTGCTAGCGTCGAAGGAAAATCATTGTGAGTTTCCCACATCACCTCATACCTGAAATTCCACTTTTTTCTGGCACTCGGCATGTCTGATCGCCAAGAGAGAACAATCGGGCCATGGTCCGAAGCAGCCGCATTTAGGTTCTGAACCACGGCTAGCGAATGGCGCTCCGACCAGTCAGCCGTAGCCAAGGCCCTATCCAGTCGCACCCGGCAATAAGAACCACCAGTAACCTTCTTCTCATATGTCCAATTCCTCCCCTCAAAGCCAAGATCCGCCAAGCCACACACATCAATGGTTTCTCTAAAGCCCTCCATCTATGCATTGCTTTGCTCCTGCACTCCGATATGTTTAGACCTATCCAAAACTTCATTAAAATCACCTATGCAAACCCATGGAAGCGAAGATGTGGATTTGATGAACTTCATAACATCCCACGTCTTGTGCCTCTCACTGGTATGTGCCTCCCCATACACACAAGTCAATCTCCAAGGTTCAGAATCACCCTCTTTGATAATAGCATCTATGTGATATTGTGAGTATGGTAAAATCTGCAAATTTATGTTATTTTTCCAAAAAATTCCCAGACCACCACTTCGACCTGTATAGCTCACAGCAAAAGAAAAATCAAAACCTAAAGTGATTTTCAACTGCTCCACCCTCGCCTTGTGCACTTGAGTCTCCAGAACACAAAGTACAGTAGGGGCAAATCGCTTCGCCAGCTCGCAAAGCTCCTTCATTGTCGCAGCGTTGCTAAGTTCACGACAGTTCCAACTCAGACAACTCATTGGGGTTGGCGGCAGTCAGAGCACGCCCTATCATCAGAATGTGTGTTTCCTTTCTTCTCTACCACCCTCTTAGCAT
>JADLZL010007194.1:0-75002 GCA_015844335.1 Chrysopogon serrulatus
ACACAAGCAACCACGAGCATTTGCACACGAGCACGATTCTGGCACTCGCCTCGATCACTCACGAGACTTGGGACCAGCTCCCTCTCTCCACTCGCTTGTACACCCTACCTATAAGCACTTAGGTGCAAGATAATAAAAGTCTTCCTTGTGCCCTTCTTGCATACCTTCCGGGGTTGGGAACACGCACACAAATTTACTCGTTGGTGTTAGGACCGCCAGTTTTGGCACCGACAACTAAAATTGCTGATTCTGCCACTATATGGATGTGAAAGATTCGGAAGAAACAAAACACACGCAGAACAACCCACGGAGCAAATAGAACGGATTGAAAAAGAAAAAAGAAAAAGAAAAGGACTGACAAAAACAGAACAGAAAAAACAGACAAAATGAAAAAAAAAATCTCCGTGGCTTCATATTAGATTCGAGACAGACTAAAAAAAATTCAGATTTCTACTACGGAAATTAATCTGCTTGTATTATGTTATGAAACACAAGATCTTAGGAATACATATATACCTGAAAAAATCCCCACTGTTTACACGCTAGTCCAAGCTTTGCACACTCCTCTCCAGCTTCTTCTGCCCTGAAGTACCTCTCAGGGATCTGCTCGTCGGATGTACTGTAGGTTTCTGCAAGTGCCTGCACATTCGGCACCTGTGGAGATTCCCCAGCGTTCGCGTACGCCATGTTTATGTTAACAGCACACCACGCTGGATCAGCAAGGGAAACGGAGAGGAAAATGAAGAATAGGGATAGGCGAGGACAGGATTACTTCAGAGGAAGGATATTGTTTTCGTTCATACGTACATGATACCGCTTACAGGAGCCCCTGGCTCTGTTTTAACCACACGCAGGTTGGGTTGCATGTCCTTGTCAAGCTACTTAATCCGCTCTGGCCCAGCATCGTCAGTACTAAGCTTTCTTGTCCCCCAGATTTCATTCAGTGGTCGCTCATCCGATTCGTACACAGCGATTGATGGAATGTAGCTTTCCTCCTACGTGCATATTAGCACCGGCGTGTCTTTAAAAAAACAAAACATTTATTTCAAAGCGCTATAACTTCTGTGGTACACATTTATTCACATAAATTACTACTAAAGTAAAATTCTTTGAAACGTATGCAAGTATTCCCTCTGTCTCTAAAAGTCGCCGTGCTTCCTAAGAAACAACAGCCAGCAATTTTCATAAATAATAAATATCATCGATTAGTATCATAACTAGTATCATCGGAAAGATCTTTAGATCTAGTTTTTTAACAAAATTATTTAAAGATATAAATATTGCACGTATTTTCTATAAAGTCAAAGTTGTGGTACGCAGCTCACGGCGACACTCTTTTCAGGACCAAGGGAGTAGGATAGTTCATTCATCTCGTCACAATTGAAAATGGATACACCGATACTTCATTTCTCACTCCTACTGGTGCTAGTTACAACCATGTCAACCTCATTTCATAACATGTCTCTTCTTATCTTATACTTCCTTCGTCCTAAATTATAAGATGTTTGATTTTTTTCTACTCCAAGTTTGACTATTTGTCTTATTTAAAAATTTTATGCAAAAATCACTAAAAAAATTAAGTTATTTTTGAACTTCTTTTTTATTATTAAAGCAAGCCACGTCAAGAGAAATGATATTTTGCAAAGAAATTTGAATAAGACGAATAATTAAATTTGGTGTAAAAAAGTCAAACGTCTTATAAATTGAGATAGCATAGGCAAAGCACTATCTTGGTCAACAGAAGGGCTCAGTTCCGCACTGAATTTTTCTCACAGGTACGACACCTTAACCTAAAAAACGGTCATGGGCCATTAATGTTATAATGGAAAAAATCACCGACCTATATATAGTACTGGACAATAAAAGATAATTTGCATTTTTTTTCCTTGAGGGCACACGTAAGCAAGATGACGTGTACATTTACATTTTTCGAATGCTTACATTTTCACATTGACAAAAATGTTCACTCTTACTATTAGTACTCGGAGGCTCATATATCCTAAAACCTCTCATAATAAACAAAAGTATATGTTGTGTAACTTTGTGAATTCTAATTATCATCATCATAAGTAATAGCCATGGGATATAAATCTGTTTTATAAAAAATTGCACCCATAACATCTCTATCATTAAAAAATGCATAAATGTAGCTAAATTACCCACCTTAATTGTTATAAAAAATAATTTAAAATAACCTCTAAATCTGCATCTAAAATATTAAAAATACCCTGCTAAAGTTATGCAAGCGCTTTGTTGCCTTGCTAGTGGTGATGACAATCATGAGGAGCTCGTTGCATAACATGAGCACCACTGGAGACTGGTGAAAGGCAGTTTCTAGGGGAGTTGGCCAACAGAATGGCTCAGTTTCCACTTAAATATTCCCTCCATCCCTAAATAAGTTCTCGAGAAACAACCACCGGCAATTTTAATAAATAATAAATATCATCGATTAGTATCATAATTAGTATATCGGAAAGATCTTTGGATCTAGTTTTTTTAATAAAATTATTTGAGGATATAAATATTGCACGTATTTTCTATAAATCAAGTCAAACTTATGGCACGCATCCCACGACGACACTTATTTAGGGACGGAGGGAGTATTCTCAAAGGTATGATATCTTAACCCGCAAAATGGTCATGAGCCATTAATCTATCGTACCTAGTTAGAGCAACTTCAACGGTTTTACAAATAGGCTTTGCAATCTTGTTTTTGCCAAAAAGTCTGAAAATCTGCTATCCAACGGTTTGGCAAATGGGGTTGGCAATTTTGTTAACTTGGCAAAAACCTGGGAAGGACTCCCATATATGCAAGTCTGTTCGGGTTTGGCAAATGGCGCGACGAAGAAGTCCACGGCGAGAGTAGATCGGGGAAAAAAATTTGCGTCCACAATTCCTTTTTTTGCCAAGTGATAATGCAAAACCATTGGAGATTGACTCTTTGAACATTTGCTATATTCATTTGAGACTTGGCAAACTCCTAATTTTGCCAAACAAAATATGCAAAACCATTGAGATGCTCTTATTCGTCCAGCCTATCTGCCTATTCACCTAGCCCATCTGCCTATTCACCCAGCCCAACCACCGCATACGCATGATTCCTCTTGAGATTCTCTGCTTGTCACTTGTCTTATAGCTTAGATATGTAGGCCCATGGCTTGAAATTATTGTTAATTGCGCTCCCCGAGGTAGCTCATAGGTAGCAAGAATAATTCTTTAGCACCTGTGGTGATGGCTGGAGTGCCGGATTGTATTTTGGTTTTGGTGTCGTGCGATTCTGCTGATATTCTTGAGTTGGAATACAAATTCCGATAAAAAAAATCATGTGTTAGGCTTCTTCATCTAGAATAGCATTGCATCTTAAATCGAAAATGAAAAAACCCAACGACGCAAGGATAGCGAGCAAGGATCGAATCATAGTATAAAACTCTGTCTTTTTAGCACAAATATATACAACAATAAATCCCTCATATGAACAAGGAACAAACAGCAGATAGGCGGGCAGAGCATCATCGAATTGCAATCACCTCTGTCTGCATATCACCTCCACGCCTCGCAAGGAGATGTCGTCACATCAGAGCTGCATCATAAGCATCGTCATCATCCATGTTGCACGGCACGTGAAAGCATCAATGGACGTAAAAGAGAGGGAGAGAAAGTCATCAAAGCCGAGCCAACAATAAGGGAGAACACTTTTGGAGGCCAAGCTCCATGACTTGCCAGTTGCCACGTACAGTACCTTACAAGAAGAAACATGTTTCCTGCCCGTATCCTCCATGGATCCGACCACAAGGACCACACGATAGATGCCGCTTCATCACTGGATCTTGCCGCCCTAAAAGAAATTTTCTCCCTAATTAATTTTTTTTTGAGATTACGCACAGTGTACAAAGTAGACGCTGGTACACATGTATGCTTACCCCTATGGATGAATGCACGCAGACTCTATCCCTACGAGCATCTTCGAACACTAGACCGGTAACTCCTCGAGATAAGATCGATGATGTCATCACAGATACCTCGCTATCGACAGAAATATTGCTTACCACTAAAAAGCACAAAGCCGTTAAATCTCCCTTTGGTTGGGCTTTTCAACTTTTCTTGCTTTCGCAAAAGCCAAAAGCCAATTAAAGGTGTGAAAAACCACAGCTGTTTTGCCCTAGTACAAAACTCGAAGCAACTCCCCTTGCTTTCAACTACTTTTAGGGCAAAACAAATACCCACCTACCACTGGTTATAATATAACGGTTTGTTTTTCCTTCTTCTATTCTATTTACGTCTGTAACGTCTCGTGTGAAGAATTTCATCGTCAGCAGCTTCATCCCACTATAGAATGCCGCCTCCAGCGGGTGTAGGGCATGGCTCCATCCTCGACTCTGGTGGGCACAAACCCATCCCTAGCTCCGGCTAGCGTGGCGCGGCCCCATCCCCGGCTCTAGCTGGCACAGGGCATAGCCCCATCCCCATCCCTAGCTCCAATGGGCACAGGTCCAGCCAAGCGTGGCGTCGTGGGGCGAGCACTGGGAAAGGTACAGCCCGTTGGGTGAGCGTCGAGGCACCTCGCCGGAGCTACAGCCCCATCCCCAGATTTATGGGCTTGCCGGAGCACGTGTAGAAAAAAAAAAAAACTTGGGTGATAGATGGGTGGAGTCAGCTGACATGTGGGACCCATGAGCTACAGCAGTGCAACCAATAGGCTTTGAGCTTCTTCAAAAACAGCTTAGTCACAACAACATTTCAAAAGCTCAAAACTCATAACAACTTTTTCAAAAGCCACGTCCTAACCAAACACACTCTAAATCCTATAATATACGCTCCATAGGGAGTTGAACCCCTTTGATCCATCACTATAAAACCAAATTAACGCATGACCAATATAACCTATCATTGACTCAACCTAATAAGAATCCCGCCAACACATGTTGTTCTTAGTGATCAGCATGTTGTCATTAATCACTAAAACCAATTAGGAGCCTATATGCTTTCATTGATCTTCTAAGATAGCATTAGTTATCATCTCTAATATAACAAGGAAATTTGGAGGAGAGACAACATATAATGATGAGGGGCCGGGTTAAATGGCTTTTTTTCTAGATTTATTCCATAGAGAAATAGGGCTATTCTTTTAATGATACATGATATATCCATCAATAATAATATATACCCATCATCAATATATAAGGTGGTTCCCTCCAAGCTCCAGGATCAGTAGGGTTCCAAAATGCAAGATACATGGACACCCGCATAATGCACACTTTTGGGAGAAAAATAGTGAATAGTGATTATAGGTAATGCATGAAAATAGAAAAGAAAGGCACTGGACAAACTATTGAGATAAAAATGTGCACTTCTCCTCTATTTCAGGTATCCAAATTTTAAGATAATTTCAAACAACATTTTTTACAATCAACTAGTACTAGTAAATTGCTGCTTTTGTGATCTATTATTTGTTTTTGTATCGTAACATATCAAAATTTTGTCCTAGAAATAATTATAAAATATTAGATTTTTTTCGAGTTTATGATTTTGTCTAACGGTTTTCAATTCTCGGAACCAAAACTTGCAGATTATGTCTACATAAATTACAACGAACTGAAGCTATAATTTTAACATAAAGCATATGGAATAATTGTTGTCTGAAAGAAAACTAAAATTTAGACACCTGAGTTTTAACAAGTCCTATAAAAATGTTGTTCCCAATCTCAACATGTATAAAACATAACGGCTACCGGACACCTGTGAAAACAGCGAAGCATGTCATCTCAAGCATGAGAGACCAAATGCTTAGACTTTCTTTGAGTGTTCACAGCTCATTTCTCAAGCTCTCCAGGCGATTCCGTCCGTCGAGCTTTGCTGAATAGTAGCGCTTCATGAATTCCATGTAGCCCATTGCTCTGTACCGTGGTTTGCTGTTGTCGCTCAGGAGCTCCGGCAGAGGGCCTATCACGTCATCCTGGCATGGCCGGTGGAACATCGCCGCCGAGATGCGCTCTGTGTTCGGGTGCACCACTGCCCGGTGCTCGACACTTCTGTACCTGCCGTTGCTCAGGATCTGTAATGCAGTAACAGGATGGATTATTATTCAGATGAGATCGGTGAGAGATCATCAAACAGGGACTATATTCAATAGCATTTCTGCACTAGTAGCATATCACCCTCCATCACCTCAAGTACATCACCAACGTTGACTACCAACGCCCCTTCTAGAGCGTCCACGGTGAACCATTTGCCGTCCCTCCTGATCTGCAGGCCGGGCATGCCATTCACCTGGAGGAGCAGTGTCAGGCCGGAGGCGTCTGTGTGAGGTGACATGCCCAACACTTGGTTGGCTTGCCGGCATGGTGGGTAGTAGTTCATCCTGAAGCCTTGTGGCTGCCCTCGGAACATCTCTAGCAGTGATGCCGGCTCAGCTCCCATGTCCTTGGCCATGAATTCCAGTAAGCAGCGTGCCACTTTCGCCGCCTCCGAGGAGTACCTATCTATGGATGTTCTGCAAAGCAAACAGAGTTCCCAGGATCAATCAACCAGGAAGAACAATATATAACTCACAAGGCAACGTTTATGATCTGTACTAATTGCGACTTTTGGCTGGTTACCTGAAGGAAGGAGGGTAAGCAGGCCAGAATCTCAGGTCCCTAGCCTCATTCGGCCGCGCCACGAGATAGAACATGTCCGCCCAGTCTAGCTTGTGCTCCTCCGACACAACAAAGACCTGGCCATAGCCTTCAAAGCTGTTCGGTAGCTGTGAGTATGCCTTCTTGGTTTCAAGTGGCAGATTGAAGAACTCGGCAATGTCTTCCCTCAGGTTACAGATCACTTCATCTGGCACCCCATGGTTGATTAGCTGCAGTTTTTCGTGTCAATGCTTCAATTTCATTCCCATATCAAAATGGCATGGATCATTTCGGTGAAGTTGTATTAATAGTCATGAAATGAGGATCAGATCACTTTGCTCTAGGTGACATGACACCCCATATGTGTTTATCAAAATAAAATTAAACTACTAACCCAGCAAAACATGCTCAGTTCAGAGCTGAAAACTGCTGTTAGGACGACTGATAAGCCGTATTTATGGAAATAAACACCGAAGCAATTAAACTTTAGCTTCAAAAAATTCTGCTTAGCAGTTAACACCGCCTTGGTGCTGGGCAACCCTCCAATTAGAAATAGCAAGAGATAATCTCTTCATACCTGAAAGAAGCGCCACTGCTGACAGGCAGATCCGAGCTTTGAACACTCTTCATGCGATGATTGGGGATCATACAACTTGCTTAGATCGATGATAGGAATTGCAGTCGCAGAGCTATTAGCAGCATAACCAGTGATGACATCTTCAGTGTTAGCCTCCGCCCTGATGTACCTCTCAGGTACCTGCTCATCAGATCTGCTGCAGGTCTCTGCTAGTTCCTGCACATTTGCCACTGGTAGAGATCCTGCAGCTCTAGCGTGAGCCATTGATATTTCTTGATCTTGCAGGAGCTGGTGGTTGCTTTGACTGATTCTTTTCAGAACATATCTTCTTGTACTGTACCCTTGAAGTATTGAAGATCTGGATTGGTGATGCTCATGTGGACTAGGCTAATCTATATGAAGTTTTGAACCTATCCAGCGGAAGATCACATGGCCTGTCACCAAAGTCTAAGCTCCTACTGATCGGTTGCAATTGACAATGTCACTTTCAAGAAATAGAAAACAATGCAGTAGCGGATTTGCACGATTGCTTATTTCTCGAGGGCAGATGCAGGACGACGACGTTCACTTACAAATAATAAACTATACTTTCCGAGCAGACTCAAGCCTAGCTGAGACTTTGGCCTCGCCCAGGGGAATTGCTAAAACTACAGTCGAATATACTAGGATCACTCGAGACCCCTTTTTCTTTACTTCCATTATATGCACCTGCATATTCTGGTGGTGTGCAGAGGGCAGAGGTATGCCTGATTACCACCCGACGAGATCGTAGGAAAGGAAGGGTTATGCCACATATAAAGACGCTTGTGGTTGGGAACTTCATCAAGCTTGGCTGCAACATCTAGACGATATCTTTTTGTTTGATGTGATCCAAATTGACTTGTGATTATAGTATTGTGTATTGGGCTCAGTTGAAAGTTTTTTTCTAAAAAAAAAAGAACGGCAGGAGCTCTGCCTCTCAATCCAATCAAGGAAGGAGTAAAAGAGCTTTATCTATAGATCGCAGTTCAGCAGAAAGGGAAAGCAAAGAAGGGGAAAAAGGAGCGCCAAACACAAAGAAGCAGAACACGACTACAGCAAAACTCCAGCTTGCTACCTCGTCTTTTTGAAGCTCTTTTTCTTTTTTTTTTTTTTGATAAAGGAAGGATTTTATTAATTCACTGTTATTACATCGAGAAGATACAATAATAGTGAATTCACTTCCGGCTTCTGTCTAAGCACAAAGCCTTAAAAAAAACAAGCCCAACACTTTAATGGCCATCAATTCTAAGACTAGATCGAGTAAACATGTTTTTTCTCAAAAACTAAATCATTTCTGTATAACCAAATAGCCCAACAAGTAGCTGTTGCACCCAACATAATGTCTTCCTAGATTACCGAAAATTCTTCATTTTGTCTCCTTCCAAAGATTCTAACAGCTTAAATCACCAAACAATTGAAGCGCCTTCTTTCTTCATTGCCGCAGCTCGCCCTGTCTCTGACACCATGTAAGGATTCGGTTGGGAAGTATCTAAATCCCTTGTCTCCATTATTTGCTAGACAGACCCTTTACATACACAGTCTAACATAATGAAAGCAATGTATATCAGGCAAAGGTATCAAAAAGGCAGCACCAACTATTAGCCACTCACCAACAGAAACATCAGCTCATATCTTTGTTTCTTTAGACAAAGAAAAGAAGTATCTGGCTTTAACCCCGTTAAAAAGGAATCAGACCAACTTATTACAACCCAATAATTTAAGGCACACAAACAAATTTATGACAAAACAAACTCAAAACCCAATTCTAAATAATGAAGGCCATCCGAAGGACGCAAAGCGGCTCAATGCTGCGGTCTCCGAAGTACGGTGAGCCTTCAAAATGAGCGTTATCAATCTTCACACCAACTCACATCTTTGCTGAAAGCGAAGGAATGCTATCAATCACTACCCACTCAAAAGAAAGATCAAGGTAAAAACATGTTACAATACAATACTACCAGAATCTCATAGGCCTAGCTTCAAGCTCTCCAAGTATCTCCTGCCTTCTAGCTTTGCAGCAAAGTAGCCCTTGGTGGACTCAACACCATCTATCACCTTGTAGCGTGCCTTGTCTGCTGTCAGCAACTCCTGAAGTGGGCCAATTGTGCAGAAAAGGTTAATGCTGTGGAATGCTGCAATGGTAATCCTTTCCTTGTTGGGGTTTATTACTGCCCTGTGCTCAACACTCTTGTACCTGCCATTGGTGAGGATCTGTTGGAGATAAATAATAAAGAATGTTAAAAGGCTGATGGTTCAACATGTAAGTGTTATCACTCTATAGCCACACCCTTTTTATTATCTATGACATATGCAGTAACCGTTAAGCTAAATTACCTCAATAATATCGCCTATGTTGACGACAAGTGCTCCATGCATGGCCTGCACAGAGAACCATTTTCCATCCTTCCTGATTTGTAGTCCTTCCACATCATTGACATGGAGGAGGAATGTCATGCCAACACCATCCGTATGTGGTGAGAGGCCTAACACCTTGTCGGCTTGACTGCAAGGAGGGTAATAGTTGATCCTCACGCTGAGGCAGACCCTTTGAAGGTACTAAGGAATGTCTCTTGGTCAACTCCAAGGTCGTTGGCCATAAACTTGAACAATTGTGCAGAAACATTTGCCAGCTGCAGAGAGTACTTATCCAGTGTGTCCCTAGAAGGAGCAAACATCAGCATCAAAACGGTTTCAGGGTTTCTTGTATCTAGCGCCCAAGTAAAAGCCCAATTCTCCAACTCCTTGTATTACCTACTTTAGATTACTTTTGCACGATAAAACAGACTAGATGAAGAAATCTAATATTCAATTGTTACAGCCATGAAATGAGAAACTTTCTTAAACATGGCACGGACTGGCCGATTTAAAATACTTCACCTGAATGTGGAAGGCTTTGCAGGCCAGAAGGACAGCTTCCTTTGCTCAATAGGCCGTGTGGCAAGGAACAATATGTCAACCCAGTCCAGCTTCTGTTCCTTAGAGAAAACAAAGTGGTGGCCAAACCCTTCCATGCCATTTGGTGGAATGGCCACTGCCATCTTTTCTTCCAGTGGAAGACTGAAGAAATTTGTGATGTCAGCCTTAATTTGCTGCAATAATCCTCCATCCAATCCATGGTTCACTAGCTGCAGTTCTCACACTAATCCCATGAGTTTATTGTGATTAGTGTCAACCATAGTATAAAAGAGCAAAATAGTGGATCTCCCTTTACTAAATAAGTGAAATAAATAATCATCAGAGGAATAGATACAAGGCAATTGAATTGTACATACAGACAGAGCGACAGATAGTGAGAGAAATGTGGCGAGGCATGCTTCAAAGGGTGCTAATTTCTGCCACAAGACAAACCTGGAAGAATCCCCAATGCTCGCAAGCAGATCCAAGCTTAGCAGTCTCCTCCTCAGAAAAATCGGGGTTGAGCAATCTTGACATATCTATTACCGGTAGATTATAACCCTCGGCATCGATGATGACAGGATCAGCCTTAGTCTCAGATCTGACATACCTTTCAGGAACCTCACCAGTGTTACGGGCGTTGTCTGCAACAACCTGCACACTCTCATCTTGGTCGACGAACTCCACTTTCTCAAAGATTTCAGCCATCCTCCCTTGATTTCCTTGAAGCGACTTTCCTCGACTCAACTAGCTCGATGACTTACAATAAATAGCTCACACGAAGGTCACAGTGCATAAATTATACACTAAAAAATTCAACATTGGCAGCTAGCATGACAAGTTGTAACGACGTCATTGTCTAACTCCGAAGGAAGCTACCTGGTAAGTTCATATAATCTGCTTACGCAATACAATTAATGGTAACGAAGTCAATTCTGCACATCTTACACTTCCAAACGAAGACTTTCTGTAGGATGATGGGTATAATCATAAGACGTGCTTGAGGAACATCGTGCTTGAGGAACATAACAATCTCTTAATATATCCTACATTAACAACCTATTATTCGAGGATCAGTTGCCGAGAACCCAAGGTACTCGAAAAAATTAAGTCTCTTTTAGTCGTAACAATAGTATGATATCAAGATTGTCATCTTCAGACCCAATTCCAGGTTCTAGAGTTCCAGCAGCTAGAGCAGCCACCGACATGGACAATGCCTAGCACCTGTTTAACAAAATGCTCTCCAAGGCAATTTGCTCATTGAACACATGTTAGAATGTTAGATACGCGCTGCCTCGCCATGATGCACAGGAACTGCCAATCTAATGAAGAAGGTGGTTGTGGAAGGTTTAGTGTTTGCGTCGTCTCGGAGGGGCGACCGCAATGGCGCAACTCCCCCACATCTCAGGCCCTCACCGCTTTCGTGAGCTGGGATGGCCACTGTCGCCTCCCTGGTCGGCAATGGCGAAGGTGGCAGCGGCCACCACACGCAACCCATCCCCTACTACTCCTCCACCTTCCTTGGGTCCTCTCCTTTCTTCTCCCTTGCTCCATCCCTTTCCCTTGGTCCGGCGTCAGCTTTGCTCGGTGGTGGCTGAGGTTGGCCGGATCTGCGCGCTACCAGCGTGCGGAGGTTATTCACCGGACCTGTTGTGGGCAGCCTAGGCTCCGGCGGGCTCTTTTATAGTTTATTCTGGTTATTACGGTATTACCTCTGCCCACAAAGCCTGGAATACTCCGAATAGCTACACACAAATACACATCAATCTGAAAAAGTTCCACCTCAATCTCTCTCAAACCATATATAGTAGATTAGAGTGTATCTAAATGCAGCCAAACAAGGCCTTGAGGAGAATAACAGTTCACCCCTGTATTTGCAGTTGTAATTGCGGGAGTTCTAAAGAGCACATCAATGAACTACTCCAGTTTCATTTTTTTTTGGGGTATTTGCTTCGATCTTTGAGCCCAGAAAGTATGGTTCCTAGGCGCTGATTGCCAAGAGCTCAACACCAAAACCACTGATCATGAAGCGAATACAACCATATCAAACCAGAAATTCAGCACTGCTGGGCCGTTTCGACAAGAAAATAACATATCAAAATAATTCAAAACAACAGCCTTCACTACACGACGACACACAAGCAGAGCACCAGTCAGCTTCTGCAACTGCAGGGAGACAACTTAGAAAAGGAATGAGTGATAAAACGACACAGGCGAGTTACAAGTTCACAGGCCACAGCACATGTTAAATTATCAGACGAATTTAATCCACACCCAGTTTTCTTCCCGGTGTATCCACACAAACTAAAAGGAGGTTTCTACTAGATTAATGGCTATTCTACAGCACGGAAAAGTTGTCTGATTCAAGCAAGCAAAAGATAAGGATAGCACAATGCACTTAAGCTATTTTATAATACATCCGAATCCTTATGCTCCAATAAAGACTCCCTACTCCAATCCTATCCTTCAGCTTCCATACTGGAAGGCTGCAGGCCTGCAGCTATGTACAACGAGAGGTGTCCCACCAAAAGCAGCTGTATTTCACTCAACCATGCGCTTGACCTCTCCCTGTTTCAACAACAAGTCATAACAGAATGACCATCAGAAGTAAATGAAAAACAAAGAATAAAAGAAAATAATGGATTACAATCATAAAGCAAAATAAGGGAATAAGTGGAGGTACCTCTTGACGAGGCACTTTTGTTATTGCTCCTAGGAACCTTCTCACCAGGAACTTTAGAGATTGTGAGGGAACTTTGCAAGCCCTCTAGTAACTGTAGCACAAAACATTGGACTAAAAGTCAGGTTCTGATTTGTAGGTCATTTCAGGCAAGCTGCATAAGTATACATAGCAAAACAGGCACACACTCTAGCACCACTCGTGTGCAAGCACAGAGAAAGAACAGTAACCTATCTCAGAAGTCCAAACAAAATGAAGTATAAAAAGGCTAGAATAACTAAACAGTAATAGAATAAGAGTATTTCATAAGCCAAACTACGTTTTATGCAGAATAAACTATAAATGAAAGAAAGTGAACACTACTAAAACTCAATGACAGATGGGGCTTCAAAGGCAGTATCCAGATTAATATAAATATGTTGCAACATAGATATAGTTCTTGTACCCTTGAAGTTGGTTGAATTCGCCTGTTAGATCGTCTGGGTTCAGCAGAATCTGAACTAGTCCTTCGGGATTCACCAGAATAAGAACTGGTCTTTTCAGAGGTTTTGAGTATACCTCTGTTTATGTTATTACTGGCAGTGGGAACATATTTCCTTTTAGCTCGATTGGTAATGGATACATTCTGCTTGGAACTAGGAACAGTAGATGCAGTTAGCAGTTCAGAAGCAGAAGGAACTTCAGTTTGGCCCACACCAAGCGCAGGATTATTTTTTTCTACAGTGGTCTTCTCATTAGTGGAAGTGCTTGTTGAACTTCCCGCAAAGCCAAAATTCTTTTCAGAAACACCAGAATTTGGATCGTGCATGGACAAGGAATCCTTTCCAGGAAGACTGCTAGCTCCAACATTCTGAGACTTCATAGGTTTAGGTAATCTGGACCTCGTCTCACCTACTCTCCTTCCTCTAATAGGATCAACTTTGGAAGTATTTTCACGAGGCCTTGGCAATTGTGGCATCAGATGTTTCGCGAATCTGTTAGATGCACTGCTCTCAGAAACCTTGTCAGACTGGCCTGCGTCATAATGTTTGCTTACTTCCATAAACTTCTTCTTCTTTCCATGTTTTGGAACACCGTAGACAACCTTTGATCCTTCTTTTTGTAATCCAGGCCGTCTGAATGCAAGAGCATCAGATTTGTTCTCAACTACACTCTTCCCAATGTTGAAAACAATTTCCCCCTGAGACAAAGACAATGGCTTTAGTTCCTCCGGTTTTTTGCGTTGTTAGTATTCGTGTCCTTCGAAGAACCCCCCGCTTCAACAGCAGATAGATTGCCACCTGCTTGAAGCAAGTCTGTCCTTTGGCGTTTCTCAAGAGGTGAATCACCCTAAGATCATGGGAATTGTAATTCAGTCATCGAGCAAAAGCAGAACTTTCAACATCAGGTACACAGTAAAAGATAAAAAGTCTAGAAAGTAAAAATCAACCTTATTAGATTGGGATTTCCTTTCTCTTACACGGGACCACTCTATCCATTGACCATCATTCCAAACACGCGATGGACGAAGGCTCCAAGCATCAACTACTAAGGAGTCACCACCACCTCCAACTGGAAATAAATAATAAAAACAAAGTTCGGTGCAGACCACATTACAATATCAGACAAGACACTTGCAAAAATAACCAACAAATCATTAATTTTGTAAAAAAAAATCAGTTTCATCTCAAGAGTCTCAGAGGCATAATTGCATTGGCCAGCCCACCCATCCCACCCCAGTCCCCACCATAGTACTCCCTCCGTTCCAAATTATAAGTCGCTTTGACTTTTTTGGTGCATCCAGTTTACTATATATCTAGATATAATAATGTGTCTAGATACATAGCAAAATGGATGAACCAAAAAAGTCAAAGCGACTTATAATTGGAACGGAGGGAGTAATAAACTAGTTTATCCTATGTAAGTATGTATTCTGAGGTTTCTGGTTTATCCTTCATTTACATTTTTTCCCCAAAATCAACTGATTACATATGATAATCTGCTATAAAAAAAAAGGTGGAAGGCCCAACATGCTTATGAATCAAGAGTAAGAAAATACCATGCACCTTCTCATCGGCTATGATACTGCCAAAGTTATTTGGTGGTGAAAACTACATGATCTTAGCTAAGGTGGTTTGAACATATTGTGTACCTAACAATTGATGATGGATCAGTGACCTAATTTCTAGAACGTACTGAAGAATAATAGCACAGATGCTCAAGCTATTGGCAATGTTCAGCCTCCAAATTGCAGATGATGGATCAACATACAGATGGGGAGAAGCAGGACTATTCTGAGGGTTACACAGGACTTAAGAAGCCAAAGCATAACTAACTCGGGTGGCTGGCATGTAGAAAACCCAGGATACTGACCAAGAATGCTTCGGCGATGGGTGGAGAATGAACAAGAATTTCATAAGCTGTGTTGTCTACTCTTTTTAAAAAACCCCACAATTACTAGAATAGTTTGTTATATTCACCCTATTTGATGTAAAGGAATATTAATTCTACAAATTTTGAAAATTCAATGGCACTGCCTGCTCTCCCATCAGTACAAGACTACCAGTAGAGCACTGATGAATGGCAAACTACTGTTTCTAGCCTCTTAAGTTCCTAAAAAGAAGTTCAAACGAACACATGTAAAAAGGGAAAAAAACAGGTGACAGGGAATAGTGGCTGCAAAAAATACCTGAAAAATGTACGACATATTTCGACTCATCAGTCTCATAATTCTGAGAAATAACTCCCTCTCGCCAACAGCTAAAAGAAACAAGCATCAGATGAAGTGGATGATGAACCTAAGAATACTGATACCACAACAAATAGTGAACTTGCAACAAGCAGCAATTTAAGCTGTAATTCATAAGACAAGCAAAAGAAAAATGATGGAGATCACTAGAGGTTTGGATGATTTCATGGATGTCTAAACTTCAATAACAACACAACTACTACAATGTAACCTGATGCATATAAACCCTGACAGACAACGGAAATAGAATGGGGAGAAATTTGGTCCCAAATGCAAGTACCCCGTGTTCTCACATCAAATTCTCATCCTCAGTAAGCTCATCATATCGTAGAACCAAATATAAGCAAACCATTAGTTGCAAAATTAGTTTTCAGACCCCCTTTTAGGGGAAGGGGGGGACTAAGCCTGAGATGCTGGTTCTACACATTTCCATCTAAAAATAGCAAAATAGAGAATGTTCAACATTACTAGATAGTTTAGATAGTTGCACTGGAAATAATAATACCAAGCTCTAGATAAGCATTAGCTTTCCATACACATTCTTCAACTGCTTGGCTAAAAAACAATGATATAACTAAACTGTTCCTGACTGGCAAAATTTCACAGGATTTTCCATGAACATTGTATAGAACACTTAATAGCATACCTATTGTTGACCCAAGCGTCTACATGATCTCCAATAACCCATAAACAACTGCCTGCTGTTTCCCTGCGTCGTTTCCTAGTTTTGAATTTAGAGAGCGTAGCAGGGTGCGCAAGACGTATCTGAGGCGGCTTCTCCCCCTCTTGTCTCAATGGCACCCATTCTTCACGAGGACCAATTCCTGAAAAAAGATCAATTTAATTAAATAAGTAGCTGTGAAAAAAGTAAAAAAATGGAACATCACCATGGAAGGAGCATCAACAAAAGGTTGATATGCAGGTCAATGAATGGATACTCACCATTGTGGTTGTCATAGTTGACAAAAGCATTATTTTCATTTATATCAATAACCTTAGCAGGAAACCAAGCTACTCCAAACCCACCCTTGTCAGATAAAACCTATCAAAAACAATGAATCAACACTGTAAAAAGGTTGCCTTACTAAGAATTGAGGTGGTAAAAAAGATCAGATCACAGCAAGGCTGACAAAGGCATACTGAAACATGAGGATGTCATTAGCGTCTTAAAACGTAAGCAGACAAAATACTCCATATTTTCATTAGGTTTGGACTCATGCACATCAACCAAAATATATTTGTCATACAGACTCAAATATCTTTTTGACTCTTACCAACATATTAACATTAAAAGGTTTGAGGTACTAGATTGGTGTCGATGTAATTGGAGATTATGTCAATGTACAATGTAGCAATCAGGACACCCAATCAGGACACAAGGAGTCAATAAATACCAGAGTACATACTATACGAAGAAAAGGAATAACAAAAGGCCCAGAATCCAGAATCCAGAGACACCACTCTAAAATATTCATTATGTCGAAAGGGAGACAGGAGAACCGCATCCAAGCAAACAAAGAAACTGACCTCAACCGCAGATCCTTTTTCAATGCCATTCCAGATAATGCTTATTGGGGCTATAGCATTGTTACCATCCAGTGACACAATGACTGGAACATCTTCCACAACCCCGTGTCCTACATTAGCCAAACAGAAGGTAAATGAGCTGAAAGTAAACGATGGTCTTGATATGCCAAAAGCTAATTGTAACTTTACCTGAGTGTATTCCATATGGCTGTAATTCTTTGCAACTTGAAGATGGTTCCGAATTCGGTAATGCTTGATCATATTTAGGTTTCCGACCACGTTTTCTGCCAGATTTGTTTAAATTAGCAGACGCAACTACCTCCAATGTTTCTGTTACTGGATTATCATTAGCACTTCCAGATTTATTCCTCACACTCGCAGACCTCCAATAGCCATTTGGCCCAGCTTCCAAAAGATCTCTAAGAGTAAAAGGTAGAGGTTCTCCCATTCCAATAATGGTTCCTGCCCTGAACACAGCTTCTGCAGCAAGCTCTGCAGCTTTCAATATGGCATCCAAGTTTTCAGCACGTTTTGCGGCTGCTGATGCCTCTTCAACCCTCTTTCTAGCAGCCTCCCGTGCCACAGAAATGATGGAACCCGGGGCAGGACTCTTGTTCTTAGTTTTTAGAGATGATGCTGGTGTTGAACTTGACAAGGTAGGTGGACTGTTAATGGCATTAAATTGACCAGCTTCAGGATGCATGGACATTACAGATATAGAAGAGCTAACAGCTTCCTCTGCCATAATTTTCGCTTGCAATGCAGCCTCTGACGCCATCTTGGCAGCTTCTGCAGCTGCCTTTGCAACAGAAACTGCTGCTTCAGCAGCAGCTGCAACGGAGGTAAGCTTCTCTTCAACTTCTGGAGGTAACTTGTTTCTTGAGATTGTGGATAGATGGCTCCATATGCTTTCCTTGTGCTTAACTGCCTCCATTGAGTCAATGCTTGCACCTTTAGCCTGTGCAGTTGATTGTTCAACTGCACCATGGATCTGTTCTGAAAAGATGATTCTTTGCTCACTATCCATACCGCCAGTGATCTGGTAGTTAGGTTCAGAGGCAATCTTGCCTATGTTAGGAACATGCTTGCTACCGGATAAGGCGAATCCTGCTGTGTGCTTAGTGGCAGGAGTAAAAGACGGCATGTCCATTTTGAGCTGAGGAGAAGCAATGACAGGTTGCTGTTCCAGACTTGCTGAAGCTTTCTTTCTTTTTCTTGGCCTATGTGATGTGGTGCCATGCTTAGAGCTAGAAGCAGCCTTCTGTTTTCCATCATTCACAACTGCTGTTGGAGAAGAGACAATAGAAGGTGCTGTACTGGGAAGAACTACACCAGATGAAACAGTATGTGAAATGGGTATATTTTTGGATGATGCCCCCTTCGCAGTTTCATTTGTAGGAATAGCTGGTTGCATCGATGAATCAAATATTAAGTTTTGTGGTGGAATCAACCAGGGCGCAGAACGTGGACCAGGGCTCTGAGTATACCAGGGGGCAACACCAGGAGATGGATGTGGATGCCTCATATGAGAATTATATGCAAATGGTGATACTGCCTGGCTAAAATCCAGATGAGTACCTCGTTGCAGGTTAAATGTAGAACTACCAAAGGGTACACTAGAAGCTGGGGAGTGTAGGGTTACAGCAGGATGTGCTGGCGCCACAGTTTTGCCACCTTTTTTGCTAGCTGGAACAGTCGTAACTGCTGTAACCTTGCTAGCTTTCTCAGGCACAGAACTACCTGCAAACTCAGCTAGTCAGAAAAAATTGGGGGGAAAAGATGTCTCAGATATTGTTCCACTATCATTCATATAATTACCTATACGTGCACTTGTGGGGGTCTCTAAACTGGCATAAAGTGATTTTTGATACTGAAATCTTTCAAAAGCAGCTCGCCAAGCAGCCTCCCATGTCGGTTTGCCACCACCTACTGTTCATGTAACGCAAAATCTATAAGATACATAAGAGTGGAAGAGGACTATTAAACAATGAAACCAGACAAACCAGGTTCTCCAAAAGCTGCGAACATGTAAGCCTCTCCTGGTGGCGTCCCTTGACTGCTCAAAGAAAATTAACTTATATCAGATCTCAAATTTTACAAATAAATATTACAACCAATCCCAAGTACCATCAATTTCACCTTGGGCACAAGAACTAAGGTAAGGGGTACAATGGCACTATTGCTCATCAGTTACTGCTAGAGTTAGATAGGTGACAAGTTTACTGCACTGGTTAGGGTGCAATTAAGGGGCATAAATGGAAGCATAAAGGTACAATGTGCATTAGAGCTTGTCACGGATTTATAATTGGTGCATGTGAGATAAGGCTATATGGATTTATATATTTGGGATATGAGTAACTTAAAGAGAATCATAACTCACATAAGAGCTCCATAAACAAATATCTGTGCACGTAGCTGCAGATGCTGTGGATCTGTGAATGGAAAATTCACTAAATCTGCAGAAGAAACTGAAATATTCAAGTCAATTAAATTTTATTAGCTTTGAACCATCAAAATATAGGTGGTTTGCATACCAGCGGAACACTCAGGGATTGGATGCTGCCGTGGCGGTGAACTTTTACTCTTAATGCTGCCGCCTATATTAGAGTTGTCTGAGGGGCCACCCCCAGAACTTTCAGTCACTTTCCTTTCTGACAGCTGTTCTTTACCAGCTTCCATAGTAGATGCTTTCTTACTATCATCACTAGTACTAGTATCCTTCAAAGAACTTCCAGCTTGAGGATTTTCTGTGGCCGTCTAAAATTTGGATACAAAACCATGTTAACATATGTGGTACGCGCGCATGCACAAAGAGGAGAGAGAGAGACAGAGAGAGAGAGAGAGAGAGAGAGAGAGAGAGAGAGAGAGAGAGAGAGAGACCTCGGTACTCTGCGAAGTTGTGTATCTAGGGAAAGGGCTCCAAACAGGGCTATGGGCTTTTTCAGCAACATTTGGTGGAGCTCCCACCTCAAACGAGAAGCTTCTGTCACATCCTGCTGTACTAGTCTCCTCAGAACCAGGAGCAGATTCTATATTTCTGGTACAGCATTGTTTTGAGGTCTGCGTAGCATCAGCTAAGGCCCCATGATCTTTAGGATCCTCAGATTGCCCACATAGTGTGTGATGAAGAGCATTGCTGCCATGTCCACCTTCTTTGGGGGAGGGTTCAGTGCAACTAATCACTGCAGGGGAACCACATGTAACTCCAGTGAAGATTTCATTACCATTACCAGGTTCCAATAAGCTTGAGCCTTCCTTTCCTTGGGATGAAACAGTAACAGGACTACAATCTGTACTGTGATTTAACACTATATCTGTACCCAAAAAAAAGGTCACTTGGCATTGACAACAGTTTGTGTCTACATTAGCTATGCTTATAACACTTAGCATATTAGACCAAAGGCTTTTGACCCAGCTCTATAGAAAGCATAATAGAGCATGCTGAGGATACCAGCTTTACATAGATGTGTCTATCACTCCATCTCCCAATCTAAGTTACTTTACTAAGATTGGGGATTTGTCACTAACCATCTAACTTTTTCCACTCCTGAAACCTAAAATGCACATTATTAGACAGGTCAAAAAGTGATAATAGAACATAAGTGGCACCATAATGACTAACACAAGCCTGGCAGATGACCTATTGTGCACACGGCATATATTAGGAAGGACATTGTGATACATGCATGATAGAACATAAATGTGTTAAGTTTGAAACATCTATTTTCTGCTTCGAATTGATGAAAAAGGGAATGAAAATAGCTGCATTGACACTGATAGCATAAACAACTGACCTTGCGTATGTGCATTCAATTCATCACTTGCATTCAATGGAGTTTCTATTATCTTTTCAGCCACCGTACAAGTTGGGATACCTAACGTAGGTGCAGTGGTTGGATTTACATTATCTGCAAGTATTGAAGATCTATCAGTCTGGCATTTCAGTGAATGAGCAGCTGGATGGTCACCTGAATGAATCCCAACATTGTCAGTTCTACAAGTAAAACAAGCTCGAAATGCACATAACAATTAGAAATATGCCCAGCAAGCAAAGGCCATGATATAGAAGAAATAAACAAAAGGTCACCTGATTTATTCTGGGTTTCTCCTGTGGTCAAAACACTCAAAGAATTAGGCTGCTCCTCGTATTTCTCCTTTTCTGTAGCAGAAACAGTACCACTATAAATGGCAGTGTTTGAGTCCATAGGCACAGCTGGCAATTCCCCTCCTTGTTCAGAGCCAGGAGAAATAACATTGTGGTCTTGATCTCCTAAAGTAGATTTAACACCTTCCTTGAATGGCTCCTCATGATTCACTGTGGACATTTTCAAATCCTTCTCATCTAGTAAAGCAGAAGAATCAACAGGAGAAATACCTATTGAACAGCCAGTTTTATCCTCAGAAGTACCAATGTTGTCAGTAACAATGGTAGGTGTGATACCACTGCTTGAACTAATCACTGGTGCTGAAATTTTCTCCTGAAGCCCAGAAGTAGATAGGAGTAAATTTGTGCTTTTAGGCTCCTCTCCTAAAGCAGGGTGTTCCTCGAATAAACTCTCATGATTTAGCGAGGGAATGTTTGGATCCTCTGAAGCATTGAAAGTGTCAGCTGCAAAGTTTTCTTGTGCAATACTGTTAGAAGGGCCAGCCTTATCTTTGGTTGTACCAGTAGCATTGGTAGCATTTTCTTCATGATCATTTTCCATCATTTTTTGCTCAATGTTCCCTGAAACTGCTGGTATTTCTTCCCCAGTTATCTTTTCTTCCATGTCACCACTTTTTAGGTTGTCAACAGAATCTTGATGGTGCTCCAACACTCCATGTTTTGATTCATCACCTGTACAGCAGGTGCTTGTACCATTGGCTCCAGCATTCTTTGTTTCTTCAGGAATGCAAGTGGCATCAGCAATTTTACCTTTGGGAGACACGGAACTAACAGGATGTGGATTAGAATTTCTTGGGTCTGCCTCAGATTGGTGAGATAGAAGAGAATTTGAACCAATGCTAAACTCCTTCACAACAAGCTCATTGCTCCTGTGAACTGAACTTTTCAGGCCTTCACTTCCGTGTTGCGCCGCTGAAAAAGATGGTTGAAGAGTGTTGTTCACTTTATTGCAAGTATCATCACTCCTGTGCAGCATCTTAACTGGATTTGTGATGGCCTCTAGTAATCCATCAGAACTTTCTGACAATAGAGTTTCATTGCTTGCTTGACTGGACAAGTTTACAGAGCCCAAGGGCCGACTAGCACATGATAAGCTATGCAGTTCTTGTAGTCCACCTTCGACTTTATTTTCATTCATATGGCAAAACTTTGAATCTTCAGGAGCAACACCAGCCTCAGATTCTTTAATATCTTTCTTGATGTGATACGAATCAGAATATATGTTCTGCAGGGGAGCCAACTCTGGGAAAGGTTCATTATTCAAGTTCTTTGAATCTACTTCAGCTGAGGGTGCATTAAGTTTATCCAAAGAACGATCATCATGACCTGCCCCAAAACAATTGCCAACAGCTGGGCAGCTTCCTGATTTGTTGTTTGAAGAGGACTTCTCACCTGCAATGCACTTCTCAGCAACAGAATCTGCTGCCTGCTCAGCTTTCTTGTCCATTAAGAAAGGCGCAAAATATTCAAGCTCAGACTCGGTGTTTGGAAGGTCAGTGGTCATTCTAGAATGAGTGCTCCGAGAACGATCAAGATCATCCGTCATTCTAGAATGAGTGCTCCAAGACTGATCTTTCTCAGTTGGCACTACAGTACTTTCTGTCGGAGAGTTACTAGATTTAGGATGAACACTCGATTGATCAATTTGACTGTCCATACCACTTAACTTAAGGTGAGCAACAGTTGTCTCATTTTCTCCAACTGATTTCAACAGCATTTCGACAGATTCAGTAGATGTTGCCTCTGACCAGACATTATTAGTTTTCGAGCAAGATTCAGCTGCACTAGAGCTAAAATCAACCACACTGCTTCCAGTGGACAGAACCTCAATCCAACTATTCTCGTGCCCTTGTACACTGAAAAATGCTTCTGAATCTATCAAATTATCAAATCGAAGATGGCCTTGTAATTGGTCCTCAATATCAAGTTTTGGCAGTGCAAATGGTCGCAAACCTGATGGGAATTTGCTACTACCTTCACCAGCTAGTTGAAAGTTTTGGCTCTGAAAATCAGAATCGTCATGATCCATGGGTATATGCCTACAAAATAGAGAAGTTTAAAACATCTAAAGTCGAACTCCCAATAAGTCAAACATAGATCAGCCACTTTGCAGCAAGCAAGCTAAATATTTTTTTGAGCATCACATTTATATATAACATAATTCATATGAGGGAGCAAAACTACCCATACAGATGTGTGGACATCATTGCACAAAACATCATGTGTGTATCAGTGTACGTAAGAGAGCAAGGTAGTATTTAGGCAGTAGACAGCATCTCAGACAACTCTAGACTGCCACCTAGTACCCAGTAATGATGATTGTTGTATGACAAATAATCCGCACAAAATTGCAGTACGCACTGCACCGTAAAGATTGGTGTGGCCATTTTAAAAGCACCAAAAGAGAAGTGCAAATTCTACATTTGCTAGGCAGAACATTCTCAGTCAACTAAGAGTCTAAGACCATACCCCCTCCTGCCCGTTGAAGAGAACATGTGTGGTGCCCTTTGACTTCAGGACCATGAGTTCGCTAGCACTAAACTCCCAGCAAAACATTACTCTAAGCAAGTAAAAGCTGTAATTTTGTAGCAAAAGGATTGAACCAAGCCCGGAACCAGTCTGACCACGCAAAACACATGAGGCCACTGAAAACAAAAGGCTCAAAACCCTAATTCCCAGTGTCAGGCAAGAATTCGTAACTACGCCTTCAAAACCACCCGAAAACAAGGCGGCTAAGCTCAAGCGCCATCCATCCCAAACCCTAACCCACCAAGCTAAGCCCGCGCGACCTGGGTGACCCACTACACGCCTCGCACACTGCTGCACAGGAGCGAGGCACGCCGCGCGAAGAAGAAAAATACGAGGAGGAAATGGAGTGGTACCGAGAGGGATTCGCTCGCCCTTCTACCACCCTCCATCCGTGAGCGGAGTCGTCGGAACCCTAGATCCTGCAGGGCTGCGGCTGATGCTCATACCCCGGCGCCCGGCGCCGGAAACTCTAGCTCCTGCAGCGGCGGCGGCGGAGGCGAACCCTAAGCGGCGGGGAAGAGGGGCTGTGGCCGGCGACGAACAGCAGGTAGCGGAAGCGAGCGGGAGCGAGCGGAGCAAAGGCAAGGTGGAGACTGGAGACTGGAGGGGTGTGGTGGTCCGTGGTGGGGTGGGGTTTTGTGGTTCGGCCGTGCAGGATGCACGCGGCCCGCGCACCGGGCACACCAGCGAGTAGTAACTTGTTGCGCACAGGCGACGCACTGGACCGGGTGGTTGCGACTGGGGCTGGGATGGATTGGCCTTTTGGGTTTGGGTCTGACCGGATGGCCCGTCTCCGCTGTGACTGACTTTTTCAGGTGTCACGACTCGCCAGCGGAGGTTGCAAGGTGTAACTAGAGTATATAAAATTCGTTCATTTTTGTTTTCCATCTATATCATCAAAGGATACATATTTGGTTGTTTAGTTGACGATCATAGTTTATCACCTGACGAGGATGACGACTTTGTAAGTGATTGCAAGGTGTAAAACTAGAAAAAAAATTCATTCATTATGTCATTAAATTTTTTTTGTTTTCTATATTTACCATCAAAGGATTTGTTTTGTTGTTTGGTTTATATTGTAGTTTATCGTCTAACGAGTGCGGCAACTTGAAGTTGATTGCAAGGTGTTAAACTAGAGAAAATTCATTGTCATTAAAAAAAATTCTATCTACAAACAACTGATTTGTTTGGTTATTTGGTTGATATCATAGTTTATCACTTGACCAAAGTGATGACTTTGCAAGTGGTTGCAAGGCGTAAAACTAGAGAAAATTCATTCATTATGTCACTGAAATTTCTTTTTGTTTTCTATGTCCCACCAAATAATTTGTTTGGTTCATATCGCAGCTTAACACCTGACAAGAGCGGTGACTTGCAGGTGGTTGCATGGTGTAAAACTAGAGAAAAATCATTATGTCATTCTTTTTGTTTTCTATCTAGCATCACATGTTTGCAAGGTGTAAAACTAGAGAAAATTCATTATGTCATTAAAATTTCCTTCTGTTTTCTATCTACCACCAAGGATCTATTTGGTTGTTTGGTTGATATCATAGTTTATCACCAAACGAGAGTGTGGACTTATAGGTGGTTGCAAGGTGTAAAACAAGAGAAAAAACATTATGTCATCCAAATTTCATTTTTATTTTTCTATCTACCACCAAAGATTTGTTTGGTTGTTTGTTTGATATCTTAGTTTATCATCATCGATGAGAGCGGCGAGTTGCAGGTGGTTGCAGGATGTAAAACTAGAAAAATCACTATTTCATTAAAATATATTTTTTGTTTTCTATCTATTATCAAAGGATCTGTTTGGTTGTGGTTAATATCGTAGTTTATCACCTGACGAGAACAGCGACTTGCGGGTGATTGCAAGCAGTAAAACTAGAGAATATTCGTTATGCCATAAAATTTCTTTGGGCTTTCTATCTACTATTGAAAGATCTATTTGGTTGTTTGGTTGATATCATAGTTTATCACCAGACAAGAACAACGACTTACAAAAACACACCATGCTTGCTAATAAATCGGCTGCATGATGGGCCTAGGGGGCTCCTATAGCCCCTGATGGTCAAGTGCCAGAATGCAGGCAGTGGCATCAGTGGGCGATTGCGACACTGTCATCTCCCCTTACACAACAAGGCGACTCCCACCAACACCACAATAGAAGACACTTACACCCAGTGTATAGACCACATATTGGAAGAGAACCGATTTGTACATCATGTCTTCCTTAAAATATATTGGGAGGCAAGACTCCCTTTAGAAGGGAACCACCTACACTCAACGAGGAGAATGGGTTGAAAAAAGAACATCGAGGAACTCTAGGATAGCATTGAGCGACCCCCTACTGACATGCTCAGTCGATAGATGGTCTGGAAGGTCATAGGGTCCCGCTTCAGGAGAAGCCTCCCCCCCATGGGCGGATCCAAGGGTATTCCCTGGTATTCCTAGGAATACCCAACTATTTTGACACACTCTTATGTGTATATGTATGTATACTCATATATATAAATGTATAATGCAATATTATGTAGTATTTTTGTTCAATCTAGCACACAACAACAAAAAAAACAGCTACAATCTTGACACAAGGTGAGTTATTTACTTGTTCCGTTGTTTATGCAGCTGCAATTTGCAACTAGAAGTCTAGAATCTATAGATTGATTTTGGCTCCGCCACTGCTCCTCCCCACCCCCCCAACCCACCAACACGCACCAAAGGGATGAGCCAAATCCCCATACATGTATGTATATACATGTCACACGTACATGTCCATACAAACATGCAATGCGAAACCGAGACCGAACCATGCATGCATGCAAAACTGTTGCTTGCATTTCGATGTATCTGCTTTTCAACAAGCCATTCCCATTCCTCTATGGACGTCTCCATGGTTGGTCGGTCATGGTCATTTTCCGTTCTCAGTTTGATGCCTCCATTCGACGATCACACCACCATCTTTCGGGGGCACCTTCACCGTGACGTCCTCATCCGGCAATGCCCACGCCTGGGCTTCATCGACTCAGCTCGATGCCTCCATCCGACAACCATAGCTGGCTGGGCTTCATCGGCTACAGGGTCTCTCTCCGTTGTAAGAACCATGGTCTGCATCCTAACGTTCTGCACGTCTGTTAGGCTCTAGAGGTCTGACAGGTTCCAAGGTATATATTTTTGGTATCGTTCAAGGTTGGAGCCTAGCCTGAGCCAAGGCCAAGGCTAACATGGCGACGACACCTCCGGAGCGGGGTGAGGAACGGGATGGACGCAGGCAGGACGACGTCGATAAGACGATAACAATAGTAATTTGTTTAGGTAGAAGATACAAAAAGTAGAAAGATAGATCGATCGATCCCTTGTTTTGGCCTTGGAGTTGCTCTCAACCGGAAAACAATCGATGTAGAAGATAGAATAGAAAAGGCAGATAGATCGATCGATCAACCGGAAAACAGTGGACCGCGTGGATAAACAATTCGAATAAATGCAGATGGTCTCCGACAGACTGCTGAAATTACGGTGGTCAACCAGCTTCTGTACACCTTGGGCAAAATTAGCCAAACCCTTCGTCGTCCCATCATTGCTACGTACCTGCTACGGAACACTACAACCTAAGCCATCTGCAGCAGCATCACAGCGATCATACGCGTTTCGCAACCGGAAACGGGCCAAACGGCACCAGCTGCGTGGATGGCGTGCGAGGCGAAGCAGTAGCAGCTAGCAGTGTGGTTTGTCGACCATGCTCCTGGCGAAGGCATAGCGGAATCTGGCGGTGTACGGCAGCCACTCGACGGCCTGCACGGCCTTGCGCCGGCTGCTTCCCACGCCCCGCTGCATGGCCTCCAGCTGCGGCCGGTCGTCGGCGGTGACGCTCACGCCCCCTCGCGCTGCACCCACGAGAGGACGTCGTCGGGGCCCACGCACGCTTCCCTCGCGTACCGCTCGACCAGGCGCGGCAGGAACACCTTCTTCTTGGACTTGCGCACCACCACCGTCGCCTGCAGAAACTCTCGCTTGGCACGCTCCAGCTCCTCCATCACGTTCTTCGCCGTGTACACCCGCAGCTGCAAACATGTATTGCCCAATGCCTACGGTTAGAGATCAGATCATCCACTCATCCAGTATCAGATAGAGCAGGTATCTTGTGCTGCAGCGTAGAATGTGAGTAGAGTACCATGGGGTCAGACGAAGCGCCGGTGCACAGGGCGAAAAGGGCCAGAGGCTGGCAGTCCTGCAGACCGAACTTGAGCTGGACCAGCTGCTTCTCGTCGGGGCATTTCTTCCGCATAGCCGTCGATAGAATGGACTCGAACCACTGCAGAGGGATTCGTTGGATTCTCAGTTTAGCAGGTGGTCATGTATCCTATATCACTGAAAAAATGTTCCTTTTTTCATCAGAGTGATAAAAGTGTTCTTCGGGTTGTTTCAGTAAACTGATAACCAATTGTCATCACAAAGTTGCGAGTGTAATTAAGTGATCTAGTTGAGGTGCTAACATGATTTTATTCTGTTTTCTCAGCTTAGAATTTTAACATCAGCTTTCCAACTTTGCATCAGTAACCAAACAAAAATTGAACTTCAGGATGAAATTGCTGATCCACATACACGACCGATCCTTGGAGATCTGAAGCACAGCAAGGCGTGTTCGATGGAATTGGCGGTAATGGCATGACCTCCAATATTGTACGCAGCCTGCAATAGGGTGAGTTACTTGTTACAAACATCTACAGAAAACAGCGACACGCTATTCACAGCAGGGTGTGCCAAAGCAGATCAGAGCATTTCAGGACGCGTTCTGGTGGCCAATCACAAATCTACCTAGGGAAATGTCTCACCTTGTGAAATAGTGCCATTCTTTTCAAAGAGCTGTTTGGAATCCCGTATGCCAGATACGCCTGCAAGTGAATATTACACAGGTTAATAAGTTTAAAAGAAACATAAAACAAAAATTTTCTTAAGTCACTGTAGAATATCTAGCATTACATGCATGATAAGAGAATTGTACACGTTAATCCAGAAGGCCAACTTGATACTGTTCTCTGACATGCTCAGATCAACTCTTTCAAGCTGTTCCACAAGCAATCTAAAATCCAAGAAAGAAGGAATCTGTTACATGCCATTTTCAGGAGACATTTGAGGGCAGTATTTTATTTTTGGACCAACCTGTAGTGGGTAATCGCATAAGAGACATCTGGCATTTGATTCTTGTCAACTGATATGGAAGCTATTTCCACTGTATATTTGTTGTTTGATGTGCTATTTTCATCTCCATTCACCCTCCGAGGAAGTATGACATTTGTTGATGATCTTGACAAGAATGGTGAACGGGCCTTTTCAGGCTTTTCAGGTGCCTCCGTGCACAGAAGATAATATATGGAGGCCATGCATCTGACCATTTCTTCAGATATTTTGCTTGGGCATTGATAGAGGTGATCTTTCAGAGTGCGAGCCAGAGAGGCACTCCCAGAATAAGGTAGCTTTTCACAAGGAGAGAAGTCAAAATCAGTCTACTGCATGATTTATCCATTTCCTTTTGAAATCATTCATATTATAAAGGAGTCCAAATTTTGGATGAGATCTATCAATAGTGCATTTTTCTGAAAGTAGTGTGATGAGCATGAAACGTGCATGGTAGTCATAAAACTCTATATATCTCCCCTCAAAAGTGCAAACAAAAGGACTACTTTAAATTTTGGCTGAGCAAACACAGTGGATTAGAGCAGGCATAACAGCACAGTAAAATTATACGATTTGTAATTAAGGTTTGCAATAAGCTAGATGAGCTTGTTAGGAGAATTCTTTGATTGTCTGTATTACCTTTTTTGGATCCGGTGGGAAGGAAGTAGGATGGATATCCAACGTTTCACTTGAAAAAGATTGGTGTTTGATCTTAGCCTTGAGCATATTCCTGGTTCTTCCTGATTCAGAGAGTGACTCCATGATGTGGAAGGGCTGAAGTGGGAGCTTCTTGGATGAGCAAAATGCACTTGATATTATGCTTGGCTGCCTTCTTGTCCTAGTATTGATACTTTTGGTGTGCGCAGGGGACGAAATACCAGAACTCTGGCCAGACGATGGCCCAGACATGCACTGATCGAAGATGCTTCTGTAGAGAGTAAGAACATGTTGCTCACGGTTGGTGATTTCCTCCTCGAGCAATTCAATCTCTGCTATCAGTTCCTTTGTCTGTATGGAAGAGCAGTCAGCCTTCATTCAGTATGGTAGTCAGAGGGGGGGGGGGGGGGGGGTGGGTGGGGGGGTGGGTAGGGCAGGCTTGGATTTATTATAAAAAATACAACAACCATAGTCATGTAAGTAAAAGATAAGCAGCTACACAATCTCTAAGAATGCTATTAACAGAAGTATTGAATTGCAGGGATGTAACACGTTCCGTTGCGTGGTCTCCTGACTTGGGCAACTGTTCTTTTAGCTGGCATCAAACTAGCTGTCGACAATGCTAAACAGAAAGAAAATAAATCTATATGCCTGGATTTCGATGCCGGTGGTCTCACAGCTATCTTTTTAGACAACTGAATTTTCATGCCCAATCCAGACAAAATAAATTACTGAATGCTTGCAAACTGCCACGGCAGTGCTGAGAGCCTGAGAGCACCATGCATAGAAATGAACATTCTTCAGCTAACTTGAGTGTCACGTGAGATGCACATTAGGAAAATTTTGAGTTGGAAATGGTCCATCAGTCATACCTGGGCTGGGAAATGCCTATGGCCAGGAGACAATGTGCTGGACGCCCGGCCAATGGCCCGATCAAGCATGACCCGGATAGACCTCTCCTGATGCAAATGCAGCTGCAGCTGCCTAACCTGCCAGAGAATTCATAAACATAAACAGTCAAGTTATTCAGAAGAACAGACCATCAGATCAGAAACGGCGGCTTTTCTTGAGGTTCTCACATCATTCTCCAGGGACACGCGGTGGTTCGGCGACGCGTTCGGCCTTTGATCTCGCGGCCCCTGGTGAACTGAGCATCCCACCGGAGGAATCGCGAAAGACTTCCTCACATCCGGCGGGTTCTGGTTCTGACAGAGAGTTTCACATGCAAAGGAAAGCATGTCAGTAACAAGAAATCCACATCCTCCCGTGCGTGCGGTGAAGAGTTCAGTAATCAGCAACGAACCTTGGACGAGAAGGGAGTGACGATGGCAGGCTGTGCTTGGCCGCAGCACTGCTCCACGGCGGTGCCACCGCCACGCGACGGCGGTCCATGCTTGCACGCTTCCGCATGCCTATCTGAAGATGCGCTGAAACAGGAACAGAGACGGCGGCAAAAGTTAAACAAACACCGAAGCTTCGAAAACTCTCCATATGTGAAGGAGTCGAAGAAGCCGTCGAGGGCGGCACGTGGAGACAGACCTCTTGGACCGCCGGTGGCGCGGCAACGGCAGCATGGCAGCAGCCGCCTTAGTGGGCGCAGGTGCACACGCCGCCTCGGGTGCGCCGTTCTTGGCGCCGTCGTTGTTGTCGTCGCTGGATCCTTGCCGTCCGGCCGCCACCGCCCCGCCCTTTTGCTCCATCGTTTCTTCCTGACCCGTCATGGATCCCGGCACGGCGCCGGCCGGCCGGCGTGCCTAGCTAGCGTGTAGCTAGCACTGTCTGCCAAGTAGCTAGCCTAGCCACTGCCCACTGCTACATCGCACGCGTCGATCCAGAAGCTGCTAGCCGCGCGCTATATGAGCAGAGGGGAACAGTAGCAGGCAGGCAAAGAGCATCCTGCGCACAGGGCCGCGTCGCCGACGATTAAATTCTGTGCGGGGCTGTGCTGTGGTGTGGGCTTCACGACACTGGTGATGGGGAGGGCGATTAGAATTGAAACGGGATTGGCATGCACTGCACAGCGAACAGGGGGAGTGGAGGAGGATGGATGGCGAGGGAGGGGAAGGGGAGTAACTGCGCTGCCGGCGTGGGGGGCCGCCGGGCCGGAGCGTCGAACGAAGGATCGATCCGAAGAGGAAGCAAATGGTGTTGAGCTGGTTGGTGAGCCGCGTTTAATGCCTGCACTGCACTGCACTGCCCCCGCACTCAGGTCTGAGTCACAGTAAACCCTACACTGTAGTGTTTCGTTTGTATTTGATAAATATTGTCCAATCGTGGTCCAACTAGGCTCAAAAGATTCGTCTCGTGATTTACAACTAAACTGTATAATTAGTTATTTTTTTACTTATATTTAATACTCTATATATGCGGGTAGAAATTGATATGATGGAGAGAGAATGCAAAAATTTGCAACTTACATGCAAAGAGAACAAGGACTCGCCACGCCGTCACGTCACACTTACCCCCTATTACACCTCGCTCGATAGTGAAAGACAACGTTCTACTAGTAGAGCGACGTTCTTCTACGTGGTAGTTGCAGTGGTATGGTTGACTAGGACGAAAGAGTTGCCGCTACTGTTTTTAGTGCGATTGCCACTGCCCACCGTACCTAACATCCTTGACAAAATCCGCGCATCAAGATTCAAGAATTCAAGAGAGTAGAATTTTGCTTGTAGACATGATCGTTTTGGCCCTCCAAAGTCTAAACCAGAAATCAATCCGTATCTATGCCTATGTACATGGACATGTAGGCCTTGTTTGGTTTCCTCTAAACTTTTAACTTTTTTCACTCTCTCCATCACATCAATTTTTACCCGCATACATGGAGCATTAAATATAAGTAAAAAAATAACTAATTATACAGTTTGGTTGTAACTCATGAGACGAATCTTTTGAGCCTAGTTGAACCACGATTGGACAATATTTGTCAAATACAAACGAAACGCTACAGTTCTAACTTTTTCTAAAAGTTGGAAACCGAACAAGGCAGTAGCCCTGGCTCCTCGTCAATCATCAAACATGTCTTACTCTAGACCGAGCCCAGCTTGTGTGTTTCTTTTCTGGAGCTGCCAAGCTCTGCCTCCGTAGCAATAGCATTAGCATGCAACGGCCGTGGAACGAGCTCATGCGGGTACTACTGTACTGGCGAAGTGGCAACTGGCACAGGATCACGACTCACGCAGGAGGTAGGTGCCGGTATGAATGTCCAAGTTAATGCCGCCACCCCCGCCCCCACCCCCCCCCCCGACTGGCTGTTACATGTTGACTTTGGTGGAGCGTACTATTACGATGCGCATCTCGCATTTTTTTTTCTCCCTGGTGACACATCTGTGAATCTGCGATCTACCGCTGCTGCTGTCTATACTACAGTAGTAGTATTACCGAGTGCCGTCATGTGGAACAGCCAGGACGACAGCTACTGACCATCCACTGCCTTGCGTTTGCATGCGAACAGCAAAAGGACGACAGCTACAGATTGACCATCCACTGCCTTGCGTTTGCATGCGCCGGATTAATTATACTTAAAAAATTTGTCTCATGGAGTCCTGTAATTTTTTTTTTTGACATCCCTCCGACATTCCGATGTGACACAGGCAAAAACTTTTTCAACACCATCCAAACACCCTCTTTAAAGATGCGCCAGTACGGCCAGGAACCATTTCTGAATAATCATACTAGTACACAAGACCAATTGCGCGCATGGCAGAGCCGTCAAGAAAACGATGAGCTGAGCTGAGCAGAACGATCAATAAACTCCTTGGACACGAAGGGGGTGAGCTCCGAAACAGTGGCACCGTCCGGTGGCGCCGTTGAGGCATCCGTCTAACCAACGCATTGATGGGTTTGTTTGATACTTCTTGGACGGGTTCCGCCCGCCACGGCCACGGGTCACGGGGGAGCAAGGGCTCCGCCGTTGTGTTACCTTTCTGTTTGGTTTGGGTCCGCACATTCATTGAGCCTCCACGTTCCGGTTGCGCCGAGAGCAACGCGATTCGCCGCGTGCTCGCCAGTCCACCACCCTCAGCGCTGACGAAGTGTTCCATTGTGGGACCGAACGTTAGTTTGGATGGCAAGCACTCCGGATGGGAGGCTGCCGATCTTGTGTTCGAGGATCTCTCGACGCAAGATTTTCCCACCAAGGGAACAGTGGTTCCCTAAATAATATCTGCTGCCTCTCTCGCGTGGAGCCACAAAGGAAATGCGACGCGCCCGTCGCCTACAGATCTATGGATGGACCTGGTGATCTTACGAAGGACGCGATCTAGTTGTCTGAGTGTAGTTGTAGGTTTGCTTGTGTAGGAGTGGTGTGAGTGTGGTGTGCGTGTGTAGGGGTGGTGTGAGTGTGGTGTGCGTGTGTAGGGTTGGCGTAAGTTGTACATGAGCAGATACTACAGCTGTACCCAGATGAGAGGCAATCAATCAAAAAAAAAGATGTGTTCCATTGTGAACTGGGTCGCGGAATGACCAAATTTTTTTCAATTTTTTCTATAAGTCAATCATATTTGTTTCTTGAGCGTTTTTGTCTTTAGACAGGTTGGCGCTATGTCCTACGACGCCCGATGTCGCATGACCCATTACGTTGTGTGACTCCTTACATGGCATTGACATGGTAAAAGCTTGGTACTATGGATCCTAGCATCAGACTCACCGCCACAGATCCCGAGTGCTACGCTCGGTGCAAGATCCATGGCACTGAGCTTTAAATACTATACCGTTGCCAAGCTCTTCTCTCACCATAACTACAGCTCCCTCGTCGTCCAACATCATGCGCCCACGCTGTATGCCACATCGGTGGCCTTAGCTACTTAGGCTATCCGCACTCTTCGTACTCTAAATTCATCCTCTAAAAGGAATATTCTATCCTGGTCATCGAGATTCTTCCCTCTATACCATTTTCTTCCGCATTCATGCATCCTTTATATCTCTACTCTATAAATGGGTCCCACATGTCAGTTGATTTTTTTATTTCCCACCGGCCACCTCCCTCCCCATTCTCTCTCATCTTTCTTCTCTCTCCTTTATCCATTCCTCCTCTCTGGTCACACCCGCCATTGAAGTTGTCGCCGCTTTGCTCCCCCGCCGCGTCTTTGGTGGTGATTGTCGGCGAAGCGGCGGGGGCTCCTCCTTTCTCTTCGCCCGCGTCCGGTGGTGCTCCTCCTCTCTCATGGCGCGCGTCGAGCACGATCGGGCAAAGACGAGGCGGGGCCGGGCGGGCTCGATCGCGCTTACCGCGTCTGCCGCGGGCGCTGGGCGACCGGCGCTTCACGCGCTCGCTAAGGGGCGGCGCTGCGCCCGCGCGGTGGTTGCTCGCGCCGGCGTGGGCGCGGGCGCTTGCGCTTTCCGCGCCATTTTTTGGCGGCGCTTCGCGCTTCGCAGCTGGGCGCTGCTTCGCGGCGGGCTCGCCGCCGGCGGCGCCAACGCCGCAGCGCCGGACCGGCATTTGTGCGGCGGCTGGCCAGCGCTGTGGCCGCCGCTGCTTCGCGCGGGCTTCAGCGACCGGCTCCAGCGCCGCCCGCAGGGCGGCGCTCGCGCCACTGGCCGGACCGGCTCCTCCCCTCTCTCTCTCTCTCTCCTCCTCCTCCTCTCTCTGCCGGAGCACGCCGGGCCGAGCCGACGCCATCGTCGTCTACGGGCCGTCCTCTCTCTCCTTCGCCCTCTCTCTCACATGGTGGGGACCCGCGCCACGCCTGGAGCGTAGCGGAGGCGCGCTATCACGCGCCCGGCTTTGGCGGCCGGCAAGACGCGGTACCGGACGCCACGTCGGCGTGCACCGGATGCCGCTGCGGGCACTCCATCCGTACACGCGTGTGGCGGACGCGGTACCGGACGTGAGTGCAGATAGCCTTACCCTCTCCACATGAGGAAAAGTTACATGTGGCGCCCAACCAACCTCCCGCCGTCCGTGGCGTGCACATGCCGCAAGCGTTGCCCGCAACACTGCCACTGTGTCACTTGACCATGCCAATGGTTTCTTCAAAACTGTTTCGGCTCCTCTATACCTAATAATAAAAAGGCAAAATTTCAGTCCATTTTTTTCGTCCATCTATTTTTTTAGTCCATCTCCCTTCAACTACCGGACGATGAAGAGTTACTTCTGTTTAGACTTATATATATAACCCGTGCTAGATAGCTCTTGTCTAACATAATACAGAGTCTGAGTTCAAAACGAATTGGTGAGTCCGGTTTGAAATAAACTAACGAACCTGCTATTACTAGAGTCTGGTTCCAAATAAAAACGAATAGACCGATGTTCATGCAATAGTTATAGCCGAATTAGATTAGGTTTGTGTTCTCAAAATGAAGTCCAACTCCTCTATCTCTTGGGAAACAACGATGGCTGTACACGGAGCACAGTTCATGTGCGTTTTGATTTTGCTGTTCACGTAGATCACCCTCCTATCTAAATACTTCTACTTTTTTATTTTTTTATAAATGCAAAACGCATATCACCTCCCTTTCTAATATTTATATTTGTATTTATTTTTCCTTAAATATGAAACTACATCGCCCTGGTTTCTAAATACTTCTATTTTATTTTTTCCATAAATATAAATGTTATAAATAAATAATAAATATAGTAATTAAGGGTCTTCGAGCCCTTGACTCATTTGTATAAATATGAAATGGGCATCACCTTGGTTTCTAAATACTTCTATTTTTTTTTTTTTTCCATAAAAATAAATATTCTAAATAAATAATAAATATAGTGATTAAGGGTCTTCGAGCCCTCAACTCATTTCTTAACAAATAGAGGGTTTCATCATTAAATTGTTGACACAATTTTAATTACAATAAAATCTATTATATACCTAATATCTAATAATAAAGAGACAAAATTTTAAATTTTTTTGCCCATCCAAATTTTTATCTTTCTTCCTCTAACTATGAGGCAATGGAATTTCTATATATATAACACGTGAATAGCTCCTATCTAGCATGATACAGAGCTTGAATCCATTTTATTTTTTCTCGGTTTCTATGGTCCATATCAGTTTTTGCTCTTTTTAGTTTTCTATTTATGTATCTTTTTCGATATTTTCTGTTTTTTTCATATAAAAGATAAAGAAAATATATTTAAGCTATCTATGTCCATTTATAGAAGTTTGTTTAGAATGATTCTCACATGTTAATAAATAAAACAGATTTCTAACTCAATTTAGTCACGTTAGTTCACATAAATACAGGTCATAGCAGATACTCCCTCTATCTCGAATTATAAGGCCTTCTAAGAATTTTAGAGAGTCAAAGTTTTCAAGTTTGACCAAATTTATATAATAAAATAGTAATACTTATGACATCGATGTACTTCATACATGATATACTTCCTACATGTAACGTTGTAAGTCTTAATGGTTCAATTTGCATGCCTCATTGTCATTCTATTAGACACAAGCAAAAGCGGGCGGCACGAATGAGCAAAGCTAATGTTCCACCCGCACCACGCTACTCCATCTACTACTATGACCTGTCGACTAAACTAGGTCATGCCACCGACACCAATGAAGCGGGCCAGTGACGAGGTGGATGACGCGGGCGGACGAGATTGATGCTAGCTGCAGCTATATTACGACTGTGGCTCCATGTACATCGCCCACCACCGTTTGACAATGACAAGGCAGAGGACAAGGCAAGCGAGCTACCCGTTGCGCCATGCCAACTTCATCTGCACTGACAAGGGCATGTCGCTTGACACCGACGTGGGGGATGATGTAGGCAGGTAAAGCTCATGGTCTGGCGGCGCAACTCTAACTAACGGGTTGACAAGGCTTCTACTTTGATGACTTCTACCTATCTCAAACTCTTTAGCGTATCCCGAAGAGGTGGCTGAGGACGTTGAGACGGTTCGACGACACCATCTCCATGGTTGTGTAACCACCATTACATCTCATTCGATGACAAGGCGAATGGTGTGGGCGAGGTGTAGCTAATGTGCTAGCTACACACTATATGTCTGTATCGGGCCATGGATGCCAACAAGGCCATAGATCACGCCGAATTGCCATCTACACTTATACCAACACACATGTATTTAGATGACAACCATCACAACATAATTGGAGGTACTCTATGAGCCTTTGAAGGTGTAATTAAAGTGGGAGCTTTATTTTCGAGGCCCTAGGAACTAGAAGACCATGTTGCATCATAAAAAAAGAAGACCGTGTTGCCCAAGCCAAATTGGTGCCAACAGGCTACACTTTTTTAAAATATGAATAAAAGTATATATTGTCTTTGTTTTTTTTTTTTTATACTTTAGTACATTAGCATGCCCATGTTATTTTCTATGCACAAAGATATCCTTCTTCTTTTGTGTGATTTTTTTCCAAACAGGCACGTAGTTTGATCCAAAGAAGAATTTAAACATATGATACAATCTCAAACACTGTTAGAGTGCACTTTCAAGATAAATGAAAATGCACAAACAATTGTTTGATAAATATCAAAGCATCTCTTGCTCATGTATACAAAGTTAGAGCACCACGTGTTTGTTAGATAAAATTTCAAATTATAAATCATCTACACAAACTATGCAATAAGTTGTATCTCCCGTTGCATCGCACGGGCATATTTCCTAGTCTGTACTAAAAGACGGCTTCTCACGCAAAACGTTTGGTATGGCTCAGTGCAGGCAAGTTGACCTACATCAAGGACGGGCATGGGCCCTGGGCTGGGGGCTGTAACCCGGATGCGGCCCAAGTTCCATAGGAGCAGGTCTTCAGCAGACAGTAGCCCGTCCAGGCCCAGCTGAGGCAAAACCCTGGCGCTGGCGGCCTGGCCTGCTCGCTGTTGCCGACGACTATGCACTGCTAGGAGCGGAGCACGTGGTCTGTTTTTAGCGAGTTTGGCCCATCAAGCAGCCCAAGAAACGCAGCCAGGCCCAGGCACCTGAGTAGGGCACCGCTCGAGCTCGGCAGGGGCGGACTCGCTCCGTCGCTCCTGCTCGCGAGGAGTCGCGACGCCGCCGTCCCTGCCCGTTGGCGACCTGGCTTGCTGCCCCGCCCGCCGCCGTCGTACGTCGCCCCACCTCCGGCCCTCCGCTCCCTGCGCGGCGTCGCCCCCTACGCGGCTGCGCCCTGCCCCCTCCGCTCTGAGCTCCGCCGCGGCGCTACCGAGGCTCCAGTGCGCCGACGGCCGGGCGGCCAGCAGCTGCCGCTTCCAGCTCTTTCGGATTCTCCAGTTGATTTGGTAGGTTTCGTTTTCAAGCTGATTTTGATTCCAAATTTAAGGGAAAACACGCAAAAGCTGCGAGGTTACTTGCTAATGCTGCCAAGAATAACACAATACTTCTGCTAAAGTTCGAAAAGACTCGTGCAAAGCTTGTGCAGAGCAGACCTGCAAAGCAAATCTTGCTGAAATTGGGGATAGGAAGTTTGCTGTTCTTGTTGATGAGTCACATCAATCAAGGAACAAATGGCTGTTGTATTGACTATATATACTGTAGCTTTCGGTTTTTGGGCGCTAGGATTTGGCCCTAGTCTTCGCTAAATCCTAGGTCCGCCATTGCCGACGACCGTGATTCCTCGGCAAGTCCGTGTTGGCAGTTGGCGACAGCCAGGGCTCTCCAATTGTGGACCACGGGCTGGCAGCTGCCCCTTCCCCCCTTTTGTAGGCTGCAGGCCTGCCCGGCAGCCGCCCCGATCGCCACTCAGCCTGCCCAGCAGCCGGCCGGCCCTTCTAGCTGAGGCCCTTCTGCAGCAGCCAGCAGGCAGCCATTCCTAGGCTGAGGCAGTGGGTTTCCACTCTCCACCTCCAGAAATCACGGTGAGAAAACAGACCGCACAATTGAAGAGGAGAACAGTACCGCATTTTAATTTCAATTTCAATGTCTAGTCTACTAGTTCTAACAGTAGCATTTTAGTTAGCAGTATTTCATATTGGAAGCTACAATGGAAAAATATTTAGTAAAAAAAGACGTGTCTAAGATTAGTACTGGAACCAAAAAGACATGGGTCGAAGATTAGCATTTTGAATTGATATAACGTGATCTTATTCTTTGTTATATCTATTAGTGTGCGATGTTCAATTTCTAGTCTTCTATTATTTACCCCACCCCCTGCGGCCGTATCATTTCTGGGTCCACCACTACTTAATACTTATATGCCATTTTCTGCAATGAATATAGTGAAACTAGAAGTGAGAAATAGTACGGCAAACAAATTGTTGGATGATTCTTTGTCAACTTTATTCACCATGATATTTTATCTGATGTAAGTGAGGGTAACATAGTTGACGCTTTCATGACCATGAAGAAGCGTAAAGCAAAAGCCCTGAAACCGCTGTCGTCATATCCGTTCCCCACACCAGCTGCTGCTGGATCCCTTTGTCAAGGTACCACTGCCAGGTCTCTTCCACAAGCTCTGGCCTGCTGCTGGTCATTTGTTGGTTGATGCTTTGCTCTCAGTAGTTTATACATCATGGGTACCAGGGCATGTAGGCAGGATGACTATACTGCTGACTAGGCTCTACTCTATTATACCATTTGAAAACATTGATGTGTATCAATTCCGCATCCAAAACCACATTCTACTAGGATTCTGCATGCAAATTGAATGGACCAAATTCAGTTATAGAAGGTCAAATGTGTGTTAAAGTTTCTGGGCTGTAATACACTTTTCGTTCTTACACAGATTGATTAGCATCTGCCTACAAATCATTCCCCTTGTATTTATTGAGCACTGCAAGCGGTTGAGGTAAACATGCTGAAGAGCATCTTGAGCCAGTCATGGAAGAGAGGAGCACATATGCTACGTGAAGGAAATTCAGCGCCAGCTCTATTAACTTGCTGGAGTCAATTTCACAGCGGGCAGGTAACACAGGTCATTGTCTGACAGCAATAAGTTTAACCCTCAGAGTTCTGTTGTTGCAATGATTAATGAGCAGACTTTTTAACTCAGCAACTTCACACCATGAAAAGTAAGTTAAGATATTTAATGGATTATGGATGATGTGATGATGCAAATGCTGATAGGATTGTTGCTCTTCTCCTTTTTATACAAGTTTTTAGGATGAAACAACCTGGTTGAATTAGTGCTAAGTTTTCTTTTATCAGTTCCTATCTGGATTGTGAGTTACTGCTTGCAATTGAGTTTAGAACATGAATGATGAAAGTTTGACATATATTGTATGATTTTATCACTATCACTCATGTCTCAAGTGACAGGTATCTCTCTAGGTCAAGTGATTGTATAATAGCTTGTCTCATAATCCATTCTAGTCCTAAAAAACTAAGCAAATCTAGGATGGCTTGTTTGATGATAACTAGGCTCATATACATTAGCTTGGATGTCTTCTTGTATACAGTAAGGTTGGAAAGGTCCATGGTAGTCCCATAAATTAGTCCATGTCACTCCCATAAAGTATAGCCAGAATTTGCTTAACCCCCTAAAGCGTTTAATTAACCTTCTATTTTCACCCTTTGCTGCTAACAGTTGCCGGTGTTCCCTACCTGTGCACTAGATTAGACTGTTTTGCCAAATAGGAAGACTACTGGTGATCGACCTAGCCAATTAGGTTATTTTGTTCCATGGAAAGATTAAGTAGCTCATGGTTGACTAAACATAATGATACAATGTCCACCTTTTGCTTCATGCGAAGAATTTGAGGCCATTTGACAGCTGCGCGCAGATGTAGCTGGCGTCCGCTACAGGCCTCGTTAATGTGGTACCAACACAACAGAAGCAATAAAGCACCAGTAGGATGGGGATGATCATCACTCTGCCACCTGAAGATTTGCATGGACGTGTGCCTTACAGTGCAGCTTCACGTTGAGGAACAGTAGACGTTGACCGCATAAGACCTACCCCAAACTTCATTGGTGCTGTCATATCCTTGTGAATGTTGTTGATATTTCCAGCAACATTGACAGACCCATCAACTTCGACATTTGCCTCAACGGCTGAGTATGCAGATTGGCTGGCTCCTTTCCCAGCGGTTAGCTGTGACATTTTTTTTTTCTAGAACACGACTTCACGCGTGCTTCATTAAGAAGGAGAAACAAGGTACAAAGCGCTGAACAGCCACCCTAAGGTGAGGGGCCGGGATGGAGCTGCTCAGCGACGCGGCAAACACAGAGTACAGATATTACATAGACACAAATTGAGCGACTACGACTGCGGAGCCCCAGCGGCCACCAGGAAGACCGAGAGCGCTGTGAAGCCTGCGGCCAGCCAATCGTTTCCCTCCTGAAGCACCTTCCCGGCCAATAGAGCTGCTGAGCAAGAGAAATTGTTGAAGACACGGGCATTTCGCTCCTTCCACAGCATCCAAGAGACGAGCAGGACTGCGGCATCAAAACCCTTGCGCGAGCTGGCTGGTATCTGGGCACGCGCCTGCATCCACCAATCTGCAAGCGCAGCGCCCTGGGCGGGCGCGAACCACTCCCAGCCAATAGCTCGCAACAGCTGGAACCAAACTTCCCACGCAAACGTGCGAGGTGAGCAGGTGGTCAACCGATTCAATCTCCTGACCGCATAGCACGCAGTCCGCTGAGTCCTGAAGGCCATGCTGCTGCCGCCGCTCGGCTGTCCAGATGCGCCGATGGAGCACCAGCCAAAAGAAAAGCTTGACCATGGGTGGCGCCGAGGCCTTCCAAAGCTCCTTTGCACCCAGCATCGAAGACATTCCAAGAAAGAAGGCCCTAGGCTGAGGCGGCGGAGTACGTTCCATCCGGCGTCCAACGCCAGACAAAACGATCCGACTCAAGCGGCTGCAGACGAACCGAGCACGCTGGAGGGTTTGCCTTTGTTCTGGCACGGTGAACTCTCGTGGTTCTTCAATTTCATGGTGAGATGAGGCCGTTACAATAACACAATACAGATAGCAAATCTATTAATATAAGTTATATTCCTTGGCAAGACCAAGCAGACTTACATCCATGTTGCAAAACCAAGAATGGTTAGAAGGAAAAGGTGAAAATGATCTGGTTTAACAAAGAGAGAGGATTGATTAAATCAAACTATATGTTATGGGGGCTAAGCGGACATCAGACATACTTCCAGGGAGTAAAAATTAACTTATTCCTATAACGTTCACGCAAAATCGAGATAAATCTTTTCCCCCTGGTGTTGCCTAGAAATCACATTTCTGAACTGGGTTTTAGTCCTGTGGGGATGGAAAGCTGTAAGATGTACTTAGATGAGCTCTGTAACATGTTGAACGATTCATTGACCAAAGATGCAAAATGGCACCTAAGTTCAACATACTACTGACTGAGTCAGAATACCATGGCTCCTGCAATCTGTTTCTACAATTCGTTATAACTGAATGCAATGTAATCAGTTAGTCTTCATGCTTTTCAGATTCGGTTGCTGACAGGTATTGGATTATGTATTATGTGTTTCCTTTCCAGGTCTTAAGTTCTTCCAGGAGCTTCTTTGGTGTGGAGGACTTCGTGGATGAAGACAACAGTAGGCCATACACATACAAGAAGGAGAAGAGATCCAAGAACCCTCACAAGCACATTTCTTTCAAGCAGCGCACCATTGCCTACATGGAGCCCTTCACGCTCGATGTCTTCATTTCCAAGCGCTTCGTCTCGGCATCCCTTACACACCGATCAACTTGCAGGCAGGTCGCGGTTGCTGGGACCAACTCAAAGGACATCAAAGCTGTGCTCAAGTCGAGGTCCGATATACCGGCCTGCTTGGCCGTGGGCCGTTTCCTGGCGGAGAGGGCGAAGGAGGCAGACGTGTATACCTGCACGTACACACCAAGGGAACGTGACAAGTTTGAGGGAAAGATTAGGGCAGTCGTTCAGTCACTGATCGATAACGGGATCAATGTGAAACTCTATCTTGATTGAGTTCGTGTTGGTATGGAAAGTTATGTTGAAAACTTGCCGATGAGTTGCCTGTTGCTAGAGATGCAAGCTCGAGTTATTCTGTGCCATTAAATCGGTCCATGAACTTGGTCAAATGAAATAGAATGGCATTTCATGTAATTTGAGTGAGGGGGAGAAATGAACAAAATGATATTTGACTGTAATTAGTTAGCTGACCTAAAACACGTCATTGGATACCCACTTGCATCCCTGTGACCTTGTCTGTTGCATCCTTGTAAGTTTTGACCTTTGTCTGTTAGCGTGGCCATAATTTGCTTTGAGCTTTTGTGCCAAAATAAGCCATCGTTCTCATTTTTCTTGCACCGTGGATTGTGATCGCCTAGAATCCGAGGCACTAGTCTATCTATGACTACCGAGACGTCATCAGAGCATTCTTTGACGTCATCAGAGCATTCTTTTTTGTGTGCAAGCAAGGACCAGTGCACCTGATTCTTTTTTGTGTGCAAGCAACGCCTGAGCCAGGTCCCAGGTTGGTGGGAATCGATATTGTTTTATGAAAAAAAGAAAGAAAAGGAGTAGCCTTTGACGCGAAGGCAATTGGTAATGGTCCTTCAAAAACTTGATGAGAAATTCGCAGCCATTCCCCTATGCATGCTGGGCTGTCGCTGCCGAACTTGGCAGGCGTTCAGTTTGGCGGCGCGCGGACGTCGTGGGAATGTCCGGTCTCGATCTCGACCAGCACCTCTCCTGCGACCCCCGTCCTCCCTCCTCATCAGTCGTATTCGCTGCACTTGCCCTACGCGCTCTGCTTTGCGGCTTGCATCAGCGTGCGCCCCGCGCACCGCAGGGGATGTACGGATATGATGATGCTCTCCTCCTCCTGCTCCGCCTTCGTCCATGCATCAGGCTGGCTGCCTCCTCGCACATCGTCGTCACCCGTGGCCCCGTGGGTTTTACAACGCCATCATCTACCAAAATCACTCTTACCGAGCGCGAAAAAAGGGCTGATCTGCCCTGCTATTTCAGCTGCGCGATTAGGCCTCGACAGTCACACATCAATTCGCCGGTCAGAGCATTCATTCATGGTACTAGAGCCAATCTGGATGTGCTAGTGGTAGGTACTAGAGCTTAGCATCCGCGTTAGATATTTTGTGAACTAGAAGAACGTCCTGTGCGTTGCTGCAACAATCACAAATAAACTTATATACTACTTATGTTTACTAATAGAAATGAATAAATATCATCATACATGTTAGTGGATAAATTTTTAGCATTTTGATATGGACAATTTAATATATGTTAGTAAATAATGTGGTTTGCTAATATGAATAGCTTGAATAAAAACATAAAAGCCTATGCATGTTAGTGGATGATGATATGGATATTTTGTATGGTGAGATAGTTATATGTGCTTGAGGGAGTTCTAGTGGATGCTGATGTAAACACTTTGTATGGTAAGAAAAATTGCTAGTAAAGTTTAGAAATATAAGATATATAGATATAGATATAAATATACTCCCTCCGTCCTTTTTAAGTGTTGTTTTTGGGTGTTGTTCGTACAATAAATTTAACTTGATTTATAGATAAATACGTGTAATATTTATATCTCTAAATAAATTTGTTAAAATATTAGATCTAAAGATCTTTTCAATGATATTAATATTATAATTAATCAATAATATTTATTATTTATTAAAATTATCGGTAGTTGTTCCTCGAAAAGCGCAAGTGAGAAGGACGGAGGGAGTAGATATAGATTGTGCTCTCTCGGTCTGGCAGACGTTTTGCCCCGGTTCCATTCCGCCCATGAACCATGATGCGTCTGCTAAACAAAGGCAAAGTCTACGAGCGGAAAACAGGGAAGTGAAAGTGTTTTTCGCTTGCAGCAGGAAACGATGGATGGACCATGGACGGACGCAGGACACGTCGCTTCCACAAGAAGCAAGACGACCCGGAACAAAGCGCGGCTGCGCGGAGGAGGAAAAGAGACGTGGTGCTTATGCTTATCCATGGGGAGGAGGAGGTGATCATCACCACGGACTTCCGGAGTAATTAACCACGCACTAGTACACTTTGAGCTACTGCTGCTTAATAAGCCAGACAAAAAGAAGGCCATCTTCAAACACAGAGACTAGTATAGTATATGTATATAGGAGTACTTATATTAGGACAACTTAAAAGGTTTAGTGTGGTATCAGTAAGCAACCTATGTACACCCCTTTCAGCCGCTCATAGGAAAGGGCACCCGAAATTATGCCTTTGTTTATGATTAAATAGATTTCTAGAGTTGTTTTAAATTAAATATTTCAATTTTTAGAAAAACTTGTCAAAGATTATGATGTTAAATTAGTATCAGTAGATATAATATGGAATATAGTTTTATAATATATTCATTTTATGTTATAGATATTGTTACTATTTTTTCTATAAAATTAGTCAAATTTAAGATAGAACGTCTTATATGGATTGTTAAATTGATTTACTTGAGGAGGGGGAGTAAGCAAATGATGATGAGGAGTATTGGGCAAAGAACTAACGCATGGCAGTATGTACCACTAGCTAGCAGAGTGTCTTCTCTTTTCCTTTTTATTACCCAACTAGCTAGGTGTTTGATAAAACTGGGCCCTCGATTGGAATTGGATCACGCGCGCAAAGAGGACATGGTCCAGACGGTGCAACCAAAAGAGACGGAAAGGAGGAGTAGCATGCATGCATAGAGCAAAGTTTTTAGTGGAAAAGAAATGTAAAAAGTAAAAGAAGCTAGGTGATGACATGTCGAATAAATCTCCCAGGATCAGGACCAGAGAAATGTGCTGTCCCAGACAAATTAACCGGACCACTTTCTTAAGCCTCGAAACCATTCCATCATCAGCATTATTATGGTGCATACTATCATCTCTGCTCCCTCTATCTCGTATGCTAGTAGAGGTTAAATAAAGGCTCTGATGTTCTCAAGCAGGCCCAGCCAGATGTCGCCGGCTCTGATATGTTCTGCCGCCCTGATGGATTGCTAATTACCATCACTTGCTTGCCCACAGGAAAATGACGATCCCACGCGTGCGATTCCGCTGGGCAGGGCAGGAGGAGGCACCGATCATTGTCCGCCGGCCGGCCTCTGCCTCTCGACAGTCGTCACGCCCGACTGGCCACCGCCGGAATCCACCATCATCCATCCATGCTTGCTCAGCCGGCGCGCGGACGGGATTGGGGATGCTGACACGTAACAGCCAGAGCTGCTGCTTCCCCTTTTTTTGTTTCGGTCGTAGGCTGTAGCTAGTGCTCAAGTCTACCAGCAGTTGAGCTGAAGGCTTGAAGCTGAGCCAGGCGCCCGGGCAAACAGGAAAAGAAAACTGACGAAAGCAAAGAAAAAGGCACAAGCCCCGGGCTCAGAGCTACGGGTCGCTTCGCTTTGCTTGACTGCTCCACTATTAGTTTGAACTGACCAGCTGCTGGTAGCCTTGACATTTTGTTATTAATTTCTACTATGCAAGTACACATGACACAGAAAAAGGTTAACAGTAGCAGAAGAGTAGCCATCCCATTAACAATTACCATCCATCAGCATGCCAATTGGCACCGATTCCTTAGCCGCATGTGTGTGTACTCTGTTGATTCTAGCAGCCATTTTCTATCCATCCACCGCACCAGTGGTGTCTATGATGATGATAGCTGCGAGAGGCATTTCATTTTCTCAGCTACTACCAACAACGGCGTGACCGACCGTTCCGTCGCTGTGGTGACCTGACCTGCTCCGAGGCTCCCCTCCCGTTCGGTACAGAGAAGATGAGTAGACAAAAGCCATAGGCCTGCACGAGACAAACACATCGAGAGGCAGGCATCAAGCCCCACGCCTGCTTGTGCTTGGTTGGAGAATGGACTATGGATCGGAGGAGAGGCAATCAAGATCAAGCCAAGACGAGCTGCCCCGATAAACAAAACCAAATGAGCAGAGACAAGCGTCCAGGACCAGGGGACAGTGTCCAGCGCTCCTTGTCTTATCAGCATCACTACCGGGGAACAGTGCAACAGATGCAGCTGTGAACGGACACTGTCCAGCTTCCATGGGACTCTTGTCATCGACGTCTGCTGCTGACTACTGACTGGTCTCCAGATGCAGGCCATATAAAAATAGTAGTAGTAGTAGTACGCATGAGCTAGCGCTCCTTATCGTTGTTGCTATCAAGATTGTGTCGCGACGAAAATATCTGAAATCTTGTTTCGTGATAATGCGTGGTCTGCTGGATTTTTTAGGATTTGGAAAACAAAACTTGTTGGCAGAGGAGGCGGCAATACCGTCCAATACATCACGAATGTTAACTCCAAGTAGTGTCCACATTGCCGCAACAGCAAACAATTCAATAATTCTGAATTCCTAATGATGATGTTGCTTGAACGCAAGAGTATATATAGAGTATATAATACATCTGCCTTGCTGTTTCCTTCGTCAGGTGCTGCACTGTAGTACAGTACCTTCCGTGAGGCTGGGACCCCTGAAGTACAGGCCTCCAACAACCGTCGAAATGCCAATCCGACAACCAATCCCCCTGGTTCCTTCGTCAGACGAGAGCTAGAGCTTGGGGTCCGAGATAGCTCACCTGCTGCGAGCAGATCGCTTGAGAACGGCGACACGGGTGGTGTATTTTATACTGGCATTGCCACCCCCCGCTACTGGACATTGTCGTCGATCGACAGGGTACAAAAGAAGGCCAGGCCAGGAGCCTGTCAGCCTCGTGTTCCCCTCTCGTTCCTTCTGCCTGCCTGCCATAGCACGGCGGCTCCACACCCCTGCCCTGGCCTTGTGCTTCGTGCGTGCCTCCCTCCCTATAAGTACACGGCACCGTCTCGAGGACACTTGCAGAACTGCAGAAGCAGAACCATCACTAGTGACCTGCAAAGACACGCGAGGGCGCGCGACTGCAGCACGGCGATGGAGAAGAAGAGCTGGAAGGCGAGAGACGCCGCTACTGCTGGTGCTTTCAACATGGGCTTGGAGTTGGTGGGCGAGGAGGAGGAGGACGACGACGCGGTGCCGGCGATACCGCCACCGCAGACGCCGATGGAGCCCATGGAGTACCTCTCCCGGTCGTGGAGCGTGTCGGCGTCGGAGATCTCCAAGATTCTCATCGGGGGAGGCAAGAAGAGCATCGCTGCCGCCGCGGCGAGCCGGCTCCCGGAGGTGGCGGCTATACCGGAGCAGTCTGATGTGCTGGCCACCACGTCCTCCTCCATCGTTCCTCTGCCGTGTCATCAGCAGCATGTAATTAATGCACATCTCGCTTCATCCTCTTTGTGATTTTATTCGGTTATTAATTAGTACTAATCCGTATCTTTTGTCAACTGATGATTCTTTGGTGCCACTGCAACATACAAAAATACAGAGAGGTGCAAGAAGATATTCCATGAGCAGCGGCCACCACCACCAATCGATCGGCAAATGGTTCCAGGTCCACCACAGGGAGACATGCCGGGCGAAGCAGAGCGGCAAGGAGAAGCAGCGCGCCGACAAGGCCCACGTGCACGCCATGGTGTCCGTGGCCCGGGTGGCTGCCGCGGTGGCCGCCGTCGCGGCGGCCACGAGCTCCTCCGACACCGTCCAGGCTACCAAGATGGCCGCGGCCATGGCGTCGGCCACCGAGCTGCTAGCCTCCCACTGCGTCGAGGCAGCTCAGCATGCGGGGGCGCGCCATGATCAGGTGGCTGCCGCCGTGCAGGCCGCGGTTGGCGTCAGGAGCGCCGGTGATCTGATGACGCTCACGGCGGCCGCAGCAACCGGTACGCGATCCGTCCGACCGTGTCGTGTCATCGGCGTTGAGGATTTGAACTGCCGAATTCTTGAAACAAGATGCTAAGTTTCTGTGCACTTTGGCTGTTTCGACCAGCTTTGCGAGGAGCAGCAACACTGAAGCAGAGAGTGCAGCGCGAGACAAGGAGCAATGCGAGTGTCCTCCCGTATGAGAAAGGGAACTCGTGGAGCCCGGACATCTGGTGCAAAGAGGGGGAGCTGTTGAAACGAACAAGAAAAGGTAAGTTCAGATTTCAGAACATGCATCCATCCAGCTACAAAATTCAGGTCGAGAAGAAGCATAGATCTAGCTTCGAAGCATGGCTGAAAAAAACTTTCGTTCTTTGATGCAGGGGGTTTGCACAGAATAAGAGTATCTATCTACATCAACAAGAGGTCACAGGTAAGGTTTTCATCGCTCAGTTCTGAATACCGATCAGGATCAGACTAGAGAGAAATTTACAGTTACTGACAACATATATACATATGTAACAACAGGTGATACTGAAGCTGAAAAGCAAACACATAGGAGGTGCGCTGTCAAAGAACAACAAGAGTAAGTTTAAGTTCCGATATCGACTGCCAAAACATCGAGTCCAATTAACAGACCAGTAGTTCAATCTCAGTACTAACTAACCCTTTATCTTGTAATGTAACTGGTGCAGGCGTGGTTTACGGCGTATACAGCGAGCTTCCAACGTGGGGTGAGCCAGGGAAGGACTCCATGGAGGACACATGCTGCTTCGGCCTTAGCACGGCGCAAGGTCTAGTGGAGTTCGAGTGTGAGGGCAACGCGAGCAAGCAGAAGTGGGTTGACGATGTGCAGAACCTGCTTCGTCAGGCTGCTCTGCATGATCAAGTAGGGAATAAACTGGGATTAGTAAAACTCAGCTAGTGCAGTCTCAATATACCCACTTTCTTCATTGTAGCAGATTGTGTCGTGTCATGCATCAGTGAAGTGAGGGGTACATGACATATTATCGGTCGTACTATTCTCACTGACTTACATGCTATACCACAGATATACGGAATATATATTATATGTTTTGCAACCGGATGATCGGCTGTGCTTTTCAGCGCTGTTGTTGTTGCCGGCCGCAGCCACACCCACACTCCTCAACAATAAAGTATTGTACAGAAAACAAGCAGCCATAACTCAAACAGCTACCGCAGAAGTGCAGCCGAGCACAAAAATCGTTGGAACTCGGAAGGGCGCTGATCCCTGGTTTTCTGGAAAAACCAGATATGTCGAGTTTTAAGGTCGGTTGGGTCTAGGGGTGGACGTTTGGTCTACTCTAGCCGAATTGATCAGTTCTTCGGTCATTTTAAAAGTTTAATCATCTTCAAAGTATGGCCATAAAAAATAGAGACTGAAAACTCAGGATTGAGCAAATGCAGTTTTAGTTAGTTCGATTCGACCCTGATCATGACCAAACTATCCACAAAAAATAACACAAATTGTAGCAAATTTCATTAATCTTTTTTCTACTTCAAGGAGAAAATGACAAGATAACATTTGGTTAGTTCAGGTACCCAAGGCATATAACCGAACCAAATTGAAAAAAATCAAATAGTGGGCTCAAGACCGAACTAGTGACTGAAAATTTCAGTCTGTCTTGATCAGTTCAGTTTGGTCTTTGATTTTTGGTTAATTATGCTCTGTCCTTGTTAGGTGGAGTTTGGTGAAGTCATTCTTTTTAGATGTTTTGTTGGAATGAACCATTTATGATGTGGTGAGGCTATTATCAAAATTCCATATTTATCCGAGTTGTTTTTAGTTGGATTTAGTAAAGCTCTGTGGCGCTTGACTGTTGTTTAGTCTGCACGCTGTTCTCTGTGGACTTGTTTCGGTCAATAGCAGAGCTGCATAGCACTACTGCTGTGCAGCTTGGCGGCAGTAGTGCAGCCACCAATCAGTTCATGACAGCACCATCCCAGCAGCTCGAGGTTTTATTTTCTCAAGTGAGTAGCAGGTTCACGGATTATCATCTGTGCATTATGTTTGTTCAGTCTGACAGGAACAATGGTGCAGCATGACTGTTCTTGCTTGCAAAATGCAGTTCGGTTCAATAGGCTATTATAATACCACAGCACTTTGCTTTTGTCTTAATTGATCTATGGTGCTAGCAAATGATCAGTTTAATTTTTCCTACATGGCAGCACATGTTGCTTTTTGGAGCACTTTTAGGAACCGCAATTAAATTTTACTCTTTTAGTATTCAGATGCTTGCATGTTTATTTGCTTTTGTTTTGTTTTTTTTTTTTAACGTAAGTGTGTTTGCTTTTGTCGACTGCAGCTCTTGTGCACTGTTCTTGTCAGTTTTAGTTACCTCTAGTAGGCTAGTAGCAGTAGCAGTTCGGCAGCCATTTAGCTGCAGTTTTCCATCAGCGCACATAGTCAGTAGCATAATTTGAGTGCTCTAGTCTACAAGCTTGAAGGGTGTCTTTTTCATGATACTGTGATCTCACTTGAGCATTAGTTTATTTGTTGAATCCTGTGTAATCTGGAAATTGATCTTCCTCGTGAATTTAGTGAGCTCTTGAACTGACATGCCATCTTGTCACAAGATTTGATCTCTCTGCTTGCTCATAGCTTGTCACAGTAGTGTGCATCATCCTGATTCCTGAATGCTCTTCAATTTCTTTGCTATGATTTCTTAGTCAAGTCTTTCATGCATACTTGGTTTATTTAATTCTAGCATGAGCGTATCTCTTCTCAATTCACTTGATGTAGCATTTCACATTTCTTGGGTGGTGCTGTTAGCTTGTTTGGTTAGAGCTATTTTTATTGGATTAATTGAATCACAATACCTTAAGAAATACTTGCATATTTCTAGGGGGCATATCACTAGTTGGCTTGTGTCACTTTGGTGATTAGGAGAGAGTGATGTTGGGTCATAATTATGCATTTTTTAGCCAAGCTAGGCCGAAAAAAAAAATCCAGACTGTGACCGTGGGCAAGTTGGGCCACATTTTTTGGACCGGGGCTAAGCTTAGGTGGGTCACCGTTGTCTTTTAGTTGGAAATGAATAAAAGAAAAACTTCAGGCTCGGCTTGGGCCAAGAAATTTTTTCTAGGAAGCTGGACCTCTACCCAGGCCATGTCCACTAAGGCTAGTTGGTAGGCCTAAACTCGATGGGCTCAAGTTAGGCCGGGCTCAATTGCTCAGATCTAATTAATTGGGATATTGGTCAAACATAGCATCAAACCATAAATATTTATGAGCAGATACTATAGCTGTACCCAGATGAGAGGCATAAAAAAAAACCATAAACATTTGGTGGTTTTTTTTTTTTTGAACCTGGGCCTGCTCAATTAACATTTGCTGACAAATCGTCAGCCACAATTACACGAATGTTCTCCGGGACATCGCACGATATGTGCTCCCGATCCTCAACACAACCTAAGCCCAGAACAGCAAGCTCGTGAGCTGCTCGATTACAATTATGAGGTTTAAACACACACTGAAAACTCAATAAATTTGATCTCGCCAAGGACTTCAGCTCTTCCACCAGACCCGACGATGACGAGTGGTCAGTGTTCTCCGCCCTTATAGCTTTGCAAACCATAGAAGCATCGGTCTCCAAAAATCAGCCTTCTGATACCAATGTTGATAGCAGCTTGTAACCCTTGTAGGCGGGCGATCACTTCAGCTTGATAGGCACTCATCAGGTGGTTGACCCTGCCTGATCCAACTAGGACAGGATCACCATCCCAGTCACGAATGATAAAGCCCCAGCTACCACATTTGCTTATGGGCTGAAAGGAGGCATCACAATTCATCTTTAGCACCCCATCTGGCGGCTTTGACCAGTGCTCCATACTGCATCTGCTCGGTTTCAGTACCGGTTGGGCCGGTTTGCAGGTTTCTTCAGCATACACCCGAATAGCTCTAATCAGTGCTTCCGGGCTTCTCCTTCCCTCCTCCCTTATCGCATTCCGTTCAGTCCAGATGAACCAGAGTGCAGTGATTGCCAACAGCCTCGTTTCTTCCTTTTCATTTAATATGATTTCAATGGATGTCTTAGGATCTCTCGCTTCAGCCATATTCTCCTGAACTCGGTCAAGCCCAATGCCGGACCACACACGCCTCGCTAGCTTGCACTTTGAAAATAGATGAGCCCCATCCTCATTGTACCGCTCGCAAACGGGACATTTTGTGTCTACCTTCATCCCTCTCCTTGCCAGGTTTGATCTGAGGGATGGCTATTATGCGTAAATCTCCAGAGGAAATGCTTCACCTTGTTTGGACATTTTTGCTTCTAGATTCTATCCCACACTGGATCCGGACCACCTCTGCTGCCACCTTGTTCCCCAGCCCGGTTGGAGTTACGCAAGAAGTCAGCTCGACAGAGTTTGTAAGCACTCCTAACACTGAACAAACCATGATCATCGAAGTGCCAGGCCAACAGGTTATCACGATCCTCATGAACTGGCAACGCTAATATAACTTTGACATCCTCTTCCCAAAAAATATCTTTTACCAGCTCAGCATCCCAGCTCCCTGTTTCAGGGTCAATCAGCTCCTCTACTTCTGTCAGAATACATCCTCTTCTTGATGTCATTGGTCTCCTAAAATCACCTCTCGACAGCCATGGATCACTCCAGATTTTTAAATCCCTTCCATTTCCAACTCTCCATATAATGCCCTTCTTCATCAGCTCTACTCCTCGCAGAACACTTCTCCAAGTATATGACATTCCTTCTTTTGGCCTTGCTTGCAGTACCGTTGAATTGGGAAAATATTTGGCTTTGAGAACTCTAGCACACAGTGACTCCGGGTTTTGCCACAATCTCCAGCCTTGTTTAGCCAACATTGCTAAGTTAAAAGCATGAATGTCTCCAAAGCCCAGACCCCCCTCTTTCTTTGGTTTTATCATTTGTTCCTGGCTCAACCAATGAATCTTTCGTTTGTCCTCCTGCTGGTTCCACCAAAATCGGCAAACCATGCTGCTGATCTCGTCACACAGGGATTTGGTTATATCAAAGCATCCCATTGCAAAGGTGGGAATAGCTTGTGCCACTGCCTTTATCAATATCTTCTTTCCTGCCCAAGACAGGAACTTCTCCTTTCACCCTTGAATGCGTTTCCAGATTCTATCCTTTAAGTATGCAAAAATTTTCCCTTTTGACTGTCCCACATGTACTGGAAGTCCTAAATACTTTTCACTCATAGTCTCCCTTGTCACCTGCAGAGTTGAGCATACCTCCAATTTATGTGTCGGGCTGGTATTCTTGCTGAACAACACTACAAACTTGGCCTTGTTGATCATTTGTCCTGAGCATCTTTCATACAAATCCAGAATATCCTGAAGATGATGAGCATCCCCTCCATTTGCACGAATCAAGATCAAAGAGTCATCGGCAAATAGGAGGTGAGATACACTAGGTGCCCCACGACAAATTTTTACTCCAGCAATCTTTCCTTCTTGCTCAGCCCGTTGCAGCAAAGCTGAAAAACCTTCTGCACATAGCAAAAACAGATATGGCGATAGCGGATCCCCCTGTCTTAGCCCCCTCTCAGGCTTGAAATTTTCTGTTAGATCACCATTAACCTTTATACAATATGTGACTGATGTAACACACTCCATAACCAGACTTATCCACTGTTCCGCGAAGCCTAGCTGCCTCATCATTGCTTGTAGAAAGCTCCACTCTACACGATCATATGCCTTGCTCATATCCAACTTAAGAGTAGCATAGCCCTCATCCCCCCTTCTTCTATTCAGCAAATAATGTGTTATCTCATAAGCAACAAGTATATTGTCTGAAATGAGCCTCCCTGGCACAAAAGCACTTTGTGAAGGGGTAATAATCTCATCTAGCACGCCTCTAAGTCGCCTTGCTAGTACCTTTGACACCACATTATACACTACATTGCAGAGGCTGATTGGCCGAAGATCAGTAACACGCTCTGGCTTGTCAATCTTTGGGATTAGTGCAATCACCGTGTCATTCCAGCCAGCTGGGATTTTACCTCCATTCAGCACTTGTAGCACCTCCGCTGTCATCTTTCCTCCCACTATATCCCAACAATTTTTGAAAAACACTGATGGCATACCATCTGGGCCTGGTGCCTTCAGATCCCCAATCGAGTCCAGGGCTTGCTTGATTTCCTCCTCCGTAAATTCCTTCATCAAGAGCTCGTTCATTTCGGTAGAGACCCGTGGCTGTACCGCAGCAAAAAGGTTCTGCACAGCCACATCATCTACTGCACCACCAGACTTAAAAAGCTGTTTGAAATGGTTAGTTATAAACACCTTTTTTCTCCCTCTCCCTCCATCCAACTCCCATCCTCCTTTATGAGCCGACCTATTCTATTTCTCCTCTTCTTCTCCAAACACACCTTATGAAAATAGCTAGTATTTCTATCTCCATTCTGCAACCAATTAACATGCGCCCTTTGCTTCCAGTATGTTTCTATTTATTCCTCAAGCCGATCAACTTTGAAACTCCATATAGCCTCCCTACCCACCGAAACATCATCTATAGGAGCTCGTCGCCACCTCTCCAGCTCCTTTTTTGCTTTTTTTAACCGCTTCTCTAAATCTCCCAACACATTTACACTGCTACTCCTTTTTTCCGAGAGGCCCGCCCCCGGCACACTTGAATTCCACCCAGCTTGAATAATTTTTTTGCACCCCTCCTCCTCTGTAACCAAATCCTTCCCCTCCCATACCGGTGGACTTTCAGTGGTAATAATAACAGGCCTATGATCCGAATGGAAGGGATCTCCATTCCTTACATGCATCAAAGGGAAAAGTCCCCTCCACCCCCAATTAGCTACTGCTCTATCCAACCTTTCCTTAATATAGGTACTGCACTTTTTCTGCTTATTACGCCATGTGAACACATCCCCCTTAAACCCTAGATCATGAAGTTCACACCCCTCAAGTGCTCTTCGGAACCTGTCCATACAACTTTGTGACTTTGGCCTCCCACCCTCCTTCTCATGCTGAAAAAGGACTTCATTAAAATCCCCTGCACACAGCCAAGGGGCCCCCGCATCTGGTTGTAGCGCCCCCAACTCCTCCATTGCCAACCAGGTTTTGTATTTGAACTCCTCTTGTGGTTCCCCGTATATACCAGTTGCCGGTGCTAGAACTGGTGGCCCTTGCCCCGACGAGTGAATTTGAGGTGCGTGAATTTGAGGTGCGTGGCCTGGATGGTGTGCAAGATGGACACACTGGTTCGGGCAAATGAAGGCCCTACCCCAAGTGGGATGGGGAGAACTTGTATTATCTTCGAAGTGCTTGTATTGTACAAAGCGGTGTGAGAGAGGGACCCAGTCCCAAGTCTCGTGGTGATTTTGCCATTTGAACTTGTGGTTCCTATGTCTTGTGGCCCCCTGCCTCCCCTTTTTAGCCGTAAGGGGGGTAGGGGAGTTACATAGAGTTGCCGTATAGCTGCTCTCTCTTCTCTGGTTCAAGGCCTCGGAACCCGCCGCCATCCTTACGCCGACCCTTCATTGCCCTCGGGCGCTGGGGGGTGTTTGGCGCGAGGAGTGTCCCCCGGCCCTGCCAATGGAAGGAGCGGATGTCCCGTAGGAGTTGATGGATAATATAGCCTCATTTCGCCTTGTCATCGGGCAAGTCGCCGCCCATCCGGGCTCGAAAACCCGGGAGGATTGTTGCTTTGGCCGGCGCCCTACTTGGCCTCGACTGACGGAGGATGATCCTTGGCTTGGCGCCGCCGCCCGGCCTCGGCGACTTGAGCTGTCGAGAAGGGCCGGACAACACGGTGCCTGAAAGGGCGTGCATGGCCTCCACATGGAGGATATCAACGTATAATCCCGAGAGTTGTGATGGGGACGGCCCCCATCCCCCGCCGGGGATATCGACAAGCACCGTGGGAAGGCGGGCGGCGGATATACGCGTCAAGTCGAGGCCTGGTTTGACCAGGAAGTGCGGCGCGCCCGCTCGAGGCCCTGCCGCCCGGGGCTCTCGGGGCGAGGCGGAAGACGGACGCTCGTCCGAGGCCCCCGGAGAATGGATTCCCCACAACAGGCCGCTTGCTTGCTCTTGTGCCCGGCCTAAGCCACGCGGGAGGTCCCCCGTTTGTTGGGCTTTTAGGGGGCCCTTATTCACAATCCACCACCTCCATATCAATATAATTCTTGGTTTTCCCTTTCAGAATCATATCGACACCTCTCCTCCACAACCCCTAATCCCCCCCCTTTCCTTCACAATCCACCACCTCCATGTTCTCCAATCCCAACTTCGGTCGCAGCACATTCATCCTTTTCAGCACATTTGGTGGTTCCTACTCACCCTCTCTTTGGTCACTATTTCAGTTCTTCAGTTTCAACATGTTTAATTTCAAATTTTATATTTAAGAATAAAGATAGGTAATTTTAAAATAAATACGGCATTCCTTCATGTACAAAATTCAGTCGTAATTTATATTGTAGCCACGGTTTGGACCATGGTTTTTACAGCTGTATCTAGCTAATGCTTTGAGATGGTGGCAATGGCAATGTGTAAAACTTGTCACTATTGGCTAAAACTCTAAGGGAACTTTTTAGTGAGAGGTGTTACTATAAATATTGTCACTATTGGCTAAAATCGTCTCTAAGGGAACTTTTTAGTGAGAGGTGTTACTATAAATATGTGGTCCTATAGAGGGATATGGAGCTCACAAGAGAAAACAAAGGCTATCTGGATCTGAATTGGTAAAAATTGCACCATGAGATATAAGTGGGGAAAAAGAAATATGAGAAGAATGGACAATATGTTTAAGTCAAGGATGGAATTGGTTGATGATAGCTACATGGAATTTATACCATTTGATGCATTGGGGGCACATGGAGAAAGTACTATTATAATAGAATAAATAATAAAAAACTATTTGAAAAGGAAAACTCTTGAACTAAAATCGCAAATGTTATCATTGACTAGTACCCCGAGGTATTGTAAATCGTTATTTATAGAGACGGTTGGCATGCCCATCTTTCAAAATTGATTTATAGAGGTGGACATCTTAATGGTTTCTAGAAAACCCAAAAAGAAGACCTTCTCAAGACTTGAAGCCATGGCGTACTACTAAGCTATAATAACTCTTTACTATTGCAACACACACTTTCAAGAATATTTAGGATTCTGTAATTTTACAAATATTTCATAATCTTGCATTGAGTATTTGGCTACTAAACAAATGCAAATGGAAAAAATTCTTGTACAAGGATTAAAATCTTCTTGAGCACTACAACTTTGGCATAGGATATGTCCATCCGAGATTGTGAAATTTAAAAAGTTGAATCTCAAAATATACGAATTTAGAACAAATATTTGAGACATGAACAAACTTCAAATAAAAACTTATCAATAACAAATATGTAAGATCAGATCAACCACTACAACATTGGTATGTGAACGATTGTTTAGAAATTCTAAATTTTGAATTTCAAAACTATGAATTAAAACACATATTCTAAATTCTAAATAAAAAATCAACTACAAAGTTGTAGATTGTATTGAGAAGTACAAATTTTGTATAGACCATGTCAAGTGTAACAACCCGGCTCGGGGTTTAATAGGATTAATATGACATTCATACCAATAAGTTGTAACTTCTTTTTCGGAAGCTCATCTCGAAAGAACTCCAAGGTTAAGCGTGCTTGGTCTGGAGCAATTTCAGGATGGGTGACCGACCGAGAATTCGTTTCCGGGTGCGTATGAATGAGGACAAAGTGCGCAGAAAAGACTAGTGTTGGTCTATGAGGGTAGTATTGATTCTATTAAAGCTATCGGATGTAAGTGGGCTCGGCCTCGAGGAGGCGGGACGTTATAAATGGTATTAGAGCCGACTCTTGCGATTTCACGGACGCGTGTGTCGTAATTGCGCAGGCATGGTACGCATGGCTGGTGTGGATCCGTCGTGGTCACACAGCATGGCACATGCGCTGGCACCGGGCACACGGACGTGGTCAAGAGAGGAGGTTCCCGGCCTGAGGTTGATCGACAAGGACGTCGATCTGTTAAGGGGGTGAGGATGTAATACTCCGACCTAAGATTTAATAGGATGAATATGATATTCATACCGGGGTGAGGATGTAACAGCTCGGCTCAAGGTTTAATAGGATTAATGTGATATTCATACCGATAAGTTGCAACTTCTTTTCTAGAAGCTCATCTCGAAAGAACTCCAAGGTTAAGCGTGCTTGGCCTGGTGCAATTTCAGGATGGGTGACCGACCGGAAATTTGTTTATGAGTGAGGACAAAGTGCGTAGAAAAGACTAGTGTTGGTCTGTGAGGGTAGTAGTGTTGGTCCTATTAAAGCTATCGGATGTAAGTGGGGCCGGTCTCGAGGAGGCGGAACGTTACATCAAGGTTGTATGACATTTTTAAATTTCGAAATCCCTGAACCTAAGACCATAAAAGGTTACAAATCAAAAACTTTTTGACTACAAAGTTGTATCGTGTCGGGAGCTACAATTTTAATATAAAGTTCAAAGTTTTGTTCTTACGAAAAAGTTACGAATTATTTTGCATGAAATTATTTTTAAAGGCAGACACATGGGATAAATGTTAATCAATTTTTAGAAACGGATACTTAGAATGGTCGTTTTTGTTAACAGTGATTTTCCGAGGTGTCCATCTTATACCCGTCTCTAAAAAATCTATTTATAGAAATGAATGTCCTAATAAGACGTCCTGTCTCAAAAAATGTTTTGTGCTAGTTACCGGCGCTCTTTGTACGGGGTACCTTGCTATTGCTGGTGTCAATGTATTATACTGCTAGTATCAATACCAGCAGTACGTGTATATATATATTTTCTTCGGGCTAGCTAGTCGTGCATCGATCCCATATACATTAAAAATTATATTTTGTGCGTATTTAATTTATCTACGTACCCTTAATATATAATTAACCAATTGGCCTAGCTATATGCTAGCTAATGCTCTGACCGACATGACACACGAACGACTCTTTGCTATGAACGGAACCATCCGAGGTCGAGCCGGCCTGGTTCGTAGGCTGCTGCTGCGGCCGGCGCCGGCGGCGCCGGAGCCTCGCCGTCGGGCACCTTGGCGAAGCGGCCCTTGACGCGCGGCCGCATCTCCGCATAGGCCTTGCGGGAGGCGTAGCGAATCTGCTTCTCGTAGCGCCTCCTCTTCCGCTTCTCCTTGTATCGCATCACCTTGGCCTCCCGGTCCACCGCCGGGTCGGCACCGCTCGCGCTGCCGTTCGCAGCCGCGTCGCCCGGGACGGCGCTCGCCGCGTCAGTGAACGTGCTCCCGCAGAAGGACATCTGAAAAAGGACGTGTCGAACATAAGGCACCGATGCATGCAGGGATGTAGGTCCAACATGCATGCATGTAGCCATGTAGGGGAAGAAATGAACTAGACTAGCTAGCTGACCCACAAAACAGCATATTTAGGTACCCCACTTATATTCCTAGATGCATATAAGAAATAATGTCATCCTAATCTGATCATATATAATGGAACAAAATTGCAAGGACCCGGCCGATGTCCTTTTTTTTTTTTTTTTTTTTTTTTTTTGCACATGGACCCAAATCCTTGATGTAGTAGGACACATGGCATAAAAAAATCTTTCATAAAAAAATCATGTGGTCAACTAATCTATCAATTTCATGCACAATTATTGGTCCCACAAAGCATTACCCCTTATCTAGATCAGTTAATCAGCCACGTGCAAGAGTACGGTGAATGGGACCTACATTCTTGTAAAAAGCTTACACCTATTGGACAAGAGACAGGTGTGCGATGCATAACATCGCTTCGGATTTATGTTTGGAAATCGGAGATATACACTATGTCAGCACTCAATAACCTAACACTAATGAACAGAAATAATTTATAAGTTGGGATCAATTACTTGTTGTACTTGTACAACCACATGAAATGAGAATTGTGGTGCCTGTTGGCCAGCGTTATCTTCACGACCCGTCGCGAGCATGTTGATAGACAGATAGCGATAGCAAGAAAGAAAAGAAAGAAATTTGCGTTTGGCCAGGTCTTGTGGAGTTGTGGTTATCATGTTTACAGACAGATAACGATACTGAAGGGTGAAAGGAAAACAAAAACCTTGCATTTGGGCAGGGACCTATAGTTCCTGTTAGTTCATTTGTCATGCATCATTAGTAAACCCAATCAAAATTTTGTTAGGTTTGTCATATACTACCTTTTAGTGTTCTCACTACCCACTGAACAACTAACTCAACTGTAAATCTGCAATTGGCTGATGTTCTTCTCCGTGATTGTTCTCTTTTAATTTATCTGCCTATACTATAAATTAGTAGTTTGTTTATGCATCGTTTGCAAATTCTAATAAGTGTCGATGCAGATATTAATCAGGAAATATTCTCAGGAATTTCATGGATACATATATAAAACAAAGTAATGCTTTGATAATGTCACTTTATCCTATTGGAAAACTAGAGACGGAGAAGAAAACAAGATGGCCCCTGATGGTGTACTGTCCTTACTAGTTGGAGTGTTGGACCACAAATTGACGGCGTTTTGACGTTTTCAATCACTTTTAATCAGCCAAATTAACAGCTAGATAAATACAACGATATATATGGACCAATGCAAATTAAGGTATAGCAAAGTCGTCAGGCTTAGCTGCTTTGTCTCTCAAGCAACAAGCATCAAACAATTAACGAGACACAATGAACCGAGAGTTTTAACAAGAAGCGCGATAGATTGCACCAAGATGCATATGTATTCGAATTTGGAAACTGAAATGACCGAGCATGCAACTGCACAAGCCTGCAAAGACATATCAGCGGTTCAGCCGTACCACGAATCGCATGCATACCATCAGCACACACAATGAAAATTGGACATGTCGGTTTTCAAAAAAAAAAAAAAGAAAAGAAAATTGGACATGTCATCGGGGGACCAGGATTCAGGAGATATGGAACCGAACCACTCACGATTGTGGCGCTGGACGTCGTCGCCGGATTGCTGCTACCGCCACCGCCTAGCCCCAGCCCAGCCTCCAGCACCGCCGCGGAGGCCACCTCGCCGCCGTGGCTCAGCGGCACGTCGAACGTGAGCCCGTGACCCGGCAGCTGTCCGTACTGCGCGTGCGCGTACCCGTCGAACAACGACGTCGTCGGCGGCGCTCTCCGCTGCTGCTCAGCAGCCTCGGCCACCCCGTTCCCGACCGCAGCCGCCGGCGCCGGGCCGCGGTGCAGGTGGGGCGCTGGGTCGTTGAACAGCCACGTCACGCTGTCGTGGTCCTCGTCGTGGCCGAAGAACTGGAACTCCTGCAGCCCCGCCGCGGCCGCCGCCGCGGCACTGCCGACGACGACGCTGGGTTCCTCCTCCGGCTGGTGGTGCCACATCCCGGGGAACCCGCGGTTGAGGTCGGCGACAGAGACCCCGCCGCACCGCGCGCCGCCGCCGATCCCATGGCCGTGGTGGCACGCGCACTCCCCTACGCCACTGCCGCACACGCGGCACGCGGCGCTCGACGCCGACGCCGACATCCCGCGTACGACGACGTCGCCGCACGACGTATGAATGAACTACCTACTACCCCTCTTCCTCCTCCTAGCTCCTCCACCACTCCTCCCTGTGTGGTTCGTGAGCTCGCTCTCTCCCCTGCCCCCGCTTGTTTGCTTCTGCCTTGCCACTCTCTCGCTTCGCTTGCACGCGTGCCTCGCGAGCGAATGGTGATGTGCTCGATCGGCGGCAGGCTTGGTGTGTGGAGGAGAAGAGAGGGAGAGAGCTAGGGCGGGGGGAGAATAAGTACGCGCGCGCAGGGAGTCAGTGATGCTGATGCGGGTGCGGCCAATGAGAGGGGAGCTAGAGATATGAGATGGGAGGGATTCTTACGTGGAGGATCCGGAGCCACCTTTCTTGTCCCTCCAAAGGCTGGATCATTTGGCGATTCCCCATTGGCCATCCCCTGCCAAGCGATACATACATACATACATCTTGGCCTATTGGGCGTGATTGATTCTGTGCAAACATGATGCTCTTTTTTTTTTTTTTTTGCTTTCTTTCTTTTCTTCTAGTGCGTGTAGTCTTCTTTTAACTAACTTTTGCTTCACAAAAGCTACACACACGTTCCTTTGTCAGTGTTTTTTTCCACATAATGTGCTATAAACAATGCAAAAATAATGGAACATTTATTTATCATCAACTGGTAAGTTAGTTAGTTATGCGCGCTCTGTCTCTGATGACTTGGTACGGAAAAACATACAACAAAAATGTTCGTCGCACCCTGTCATCACTAGATACCTTTTGAGTCTATTAATCTGATTTCAAGTAGGAGCTGAAAATAAGTTGGGTCCATACATGCCCTTTATTTTCTTTCGTTTGCAAATTGTCACTTACAAATTTCCTCTGGTTGAATTAATGTCGTTGGTGCGCGGAGAATAATCATGTGAATCATGCTGCTACTCGGGTTGCTTTCTTTTATGTTCCCAAAAGGTGAAAATGGAAGTACGGGTCCATTTCATCCACTCATGGAGGAAGGCTTGGACGCAGGAGATCCACGTTTGACTGGAAGGATATGAGGCTTCATGTGTGATGGGCATTCTTCCTCGCTCCCTGCACTACAGCATCTCTGAGGCAGCTATAACATCTCATAATTAGAGGGTATTCTAGACTATTTCAATCTATGTTTTTTAGTTGCTCCATATTTTTAGCAAAATAGGTTCAGCTCCATGCAACTTTGTAGCTAGCAACTCAAACTATAATACCTAGTAGTTCAAAAACTGCAACTGAACAGGGCCATTATGATAAATATGTATTCACTTTGTCGTAAATTAGTACTCTCTCTGTAAAAAGAAAGTGCAATTCTTGCTTCTAAAGGAGTCCAACAATTGCAACTTTAACCACCTCCATTAATAAATAGTACTAATATTTTCTGTATCAAATATATAATCATCATTACATTGATTGTGAAATCTATTTTCATAGTACATCTATTTGGTCACATAAATGTGGATATGTATTTCTATAAATAGGTCAAATTTTAGGAAGTTTGACAAACTTAAACAAAAAAATATCAAAATTGAATCAAAATAAAGAAAAGGTGCAATCCAATCTCTCTTGCATTTTTTTGAGACAGAAGGAGCATAAACATTATTGTAAATCGTCATAAGTTATTATTGTTCTATAACTAACCACTTATGAGCTTGCGTACAACCAGCATGCTACGAAGCTACTAAGACAGTGACAGTCACTGGCGTCGCTGACCACTACTTTACATAGGGGACGGACACAGGAGCATGTAATGTTCGGTGAGTCATACCAATACTAGATTACCAGTTGGTGGTACATGTGTGGCTGTAAATAGCGACATTGACCACTTACACATAGGGACGGATACAGGAGCATGTAATGTTTAGTGAGTCATACCAATACCGGCCAGTTGCACTAGTACATAAACCATTTCTCTTGACACTGACATTTTATTTCTACTGGCGGTTTCTCTTTAGAACCTGTAGAAATCGGCCCTATTTCTACAGAGGGAAACCGCCCTATTTCTACATAGGGTTCTCTTAAGGAACCGCCAGTAGAAATCGACCATTTCTACTGGCGGATTTCTTAAGGAACCGTGAAAGCTCTAGTTTGGTTTTGGCTAATTGATGAAACCTTAGACTAATCCATTTGGTTAAGCATGTGTGTAGCTTTAACATGGATGGTCCACTCAAGATGAAGCAAGGTGATGGATGGAGATGACCACAAGTGCTTCAAGTGAGAAAGAGGAGATGAAATGGTGGCAAATGGGCTCAAGGCAAAGGTACAACCTATATGACCATTTGCTTTCGGTACTCAAGACACCATAGAGGGTGTGAGTACATTTAGGATCGATAACCGTACTATTAAGAGGAGTAATCATGTGTCGAAAACGGTTATTCAAGTGCCACTAGGTGTTTGACTTCATGCATTGCATTAGAACCTAGTGTGCTAACTTAACTCTTGCAAAATTCATTTGAAAATGCTAACACACGTGCACAAGTGGTGAGACACTTTGGTGTTGGCACATGAGAGCAAGGGTTGATGGGGTTTGGGTGAAAACCCCTCCCACCGAGCTTGCAAGGCGGGACTTGGCGATTTTTGAAGTGAAAGGGGCTCTTCTAGGGGCATCGGACGCTCGGACCCGAGGCGTCGGATGCGTCCAGTGACCCTGCAAGGACTTAGCGTTTCTGGTGATGCATAAAAGTGTGCATCGGCGCGTCCGACGGTAAAACGTCGGCGCGTCCGACACAAAGTAAATTTCTGTCAGAACGCTTGCCCGTAGTTCATCTGACGCTAGGGCGTCCGATGCCACCCCATCGGACGCGTCCGATGGGTGTGTGTGCCGGTTTTGGGAGCTTCTCGAGTTGAGTCGATGGATGGCTGAGTCGATAAATTCATTTGACGCGCCCCGATTCACATTTGTTTTGCGTTCCGGACGTGTCCCGTGAGTTCACCGGAAGCGTCGACGTTCCTTCAATAGCGCGGGTAACGGCTAAATTCAAACGATGACACGTGGCGATGATCCAGCGCTCGGGAGCAGGCGTCGAATGCGTCCGGTGTAGAGCATCTGAGCGTCCGATGGTCCCGAGTCAGCCCCACCAAATGCATAACGGTTGGTTTGTTTGAGTGGTGGGTATATAAGCTTGTTGGCCGGCTTGGGGAGTAACGCTTGCACATTTTAATCATTCTTGAGCACCCTAGAGCTGAGCCAACCTCCTCCCTCTCCTCTTGCTTGATTGTTTGCATCCAAAGAGAGATTGGGAGAGATTCTAGTGCATTGCTTGTGAGTTCTTGCATCTAGTGGCACTAGTGATCGTTCTCGCTGCGTGATTGCTTATTCTCTTGGTGGTTGCCACCACCTAGACGATTGGAGCAGCGGAGAAGAGGTGTGAGCAAGCCGGTGATTGTTCTTGGCCTCACCTCGGTGGATTGTAAGGGGTTCTTGACTTTTCCCGTGAAGATTACAAAAGGTACTCTAGTGGAATACACGTGTCATTCAACTCCTAGCCATTGGTAGGTTCTTGTGGCGCCTTGTAAGGCTCGGTGTATGATACCGATTAGCCACCGAACCACGTGGTCAAGGGGGACACAACGAGGACGTAACGTGTTGGCAAGCACGTGAACCTCGGGGATAAATTAGAGTCTCCCTCATTCTTGTGGATTGATCCTTTAAGATCATATTGGTATTCTTGTTAATTGGCTCTTCATATTGCTATTGATCAAATCAACAAGACGGTGATTGGCTTCATCCACAAGGCTCGGTTTGCATAACTTGATCACCTCTTTACCTTGTGCAAGTAGTATATTGGATTGTGTAGAGTAATTCTATTGCTAAGGACATTACTCTTAGTGTGCTCTAGTATACTAAGTTGCTAGTTTGTTGGTTAGGTGGCTTGCAAACCCCCTCTCTTGTAGGCTAGCGTAAAATTCGCTTGAGCGCCATCTTTGTCACTAACCGATTCATCTAGTGCTTTTGTAGAATTTTTAATTAGGCTATTCACCCCCTCTAGCCAATTGAACCTTTTAAGTGGTATCAGAGCCGTGGTCACCATTGTTTGATTGAGGCTTAACATCCTCGGTGTCAAAATGGCTCAAGTCAACCATATCAACCATGTGGGGAAGCCGCCACACTTTGATGGAACCGGATATGATCATTGGAAGCGCAAGATGTGTGCACACTTGAAATCTCTCAACCGGAAGGTTTGGGAAGTAGTTGACAATTTGCGGTGATCGACCCCAATGATCCCACCACAAGAAAAGAAGAGAAGTTTCAATTCAATGACATTGCAATCAATACATTCTATGAAGTATTGGAAGCAAAGGTATTTGAGCATATCAAGGATCTTGAGAGAGCACATGATGTGTGGACAAGGTTGGAAGAAACATATGAGGGCACACAAGCCGTCAAGAGTGTCAAGGCTTACATCCTCAAAGATAAGTTTGCTTTATTCAAGATGGAGGATGATGAGAGCATTGCCGAGATGTTTCCGCTTGCAAGTGATTGTCAATGACTTAAAGAACTTGGGTGAAAAGGTGGATGACAAGGATTTTATTCACAAATTCTTAAGAAGCTTGCCCGATAGATTTGAGTTCTTGGTCACTATGATGGTGAGAGATGGGCTTGACAAGCAAACCCTAAACCAAGTACTAGGTGAAGAGATCACACATGACACCTATCGTGTGGAAAGGAATGGGGGTTCCAAGGATGAGAAGAAGGACAAAGAAAAGAAGAAAGACAAGGAAGTGGTTGTATTCAAAGCTACTTCATCAAAAGGCAAGAAGAAGCAAGAATCAAGTGATGATGAAGCTAGCACAAGCTCAAATGAGGATGAACAAATGACTCTCTTTGTGAAGAGATTTGACAAGTTTATGAAGAAGAAGGGCTATGGTGCTAGAAAGAGAAGAGATCACTTCAAGAAGAAGGATGACAAGAAGAGATGCTTCAAGTGCAATAGCAAGGATCACTTCGTTGCCGATTGTTCTCTTAATATTGACAATGATAGTGATGATGACTACAAGAAGAAGAAGAAGGGGCAATCATACATGGTCACACGGGATAGTGATACTTCTTTAAGTGATGATGAGAGTGATGATGATAAGAGGAAGAAGAAGGGACAAGCAAGCATTGCTATCAACAACAAGCCTTCTATCTTCGACACTCCATCATGCTTCATGGCCAAGGGCTCTAAGGTACTATCCGATGATGATGATAGTGAGGAGGATAGTGATGATGAGGAGTGCTCCAAGGAGGAACTCATGAGCATGCTACAAGATGCTTAAACTTATATTGAGAAGAAGAGAAAGGAATGCAAAGAGTTACGCAAGAGCAAGCAAGCTCTTGAGCAATCCTTTGATGAGCTTAATGCTACTCATGAGAGGCTAATGGAAGCCCATGAGAAGCTTGAAAAGACTCACACCAAGCTTAAGAACGCTCACTCCTCTCTCCTTGATCAAGCTAAGGTTGAGGATGTTGTAGACACATGCAATGTTAGAGTTACTTGTGATATTCTTGATGAATCATTTTATACTCCTATCATTGTGCCTCCCACTAACCCCTTTTATAGCTTAAGCAATGCAATTCCTACTATTAGTGATGGTTTCACATGTGATGCCTCACTCATGGTGGAAAATGAGACCCTCAAGAGAGAAATGGATGAGCTCACTCACGCCCTAGGCAAGGCCTATGGTGGTGAGGCCCACTTGCTAAAGTGCTTAGGTAGCCAAAGGTTCTCTCTTAACAAAGAGGGATTAGGCTATACCTCAAGAATGGCAAGACGGCCTTTGTCACTCACAAGACTAGTTTTGTGAAGGGAAATGGTCGGTTTTGCTCTAGTTGCAAGCAAGTTGGGCACATAGAGCGTTATTGCAAGAACAAGAAGAATGCTAACATATCCTCTATTCAATTTAATTCTTGTTATTTGCTTACCAAGGGTGTGAATGGTGTGAAGGCTAAGTTTATTGGTGCTCCTATTGTTGGCTCAAAGAAGAAGACAATTTGGGTGCCTAAAAGCTTAGTGACTAACCTTGGAGGACCCAAGCGAGTTTAGGTACCTAAGAAGAATTGATTTGCTTTTTTAGGTCAATTATAAAGCAGGAGGAAGGCATTAGGTGCTTGATAGTGGGTGCACTCAACACATGACCGGTGATGGAAGGATGTTCAACTCTATCTCATCAAGTGGTGATTGTGGTGTGGATTCAATTATATTTGGTGATAATGGCAAAGGCAAAGTCAAGGGCTAGGGCAAGATAGCAATCTCAAATGATCTCTTAATTTCAAATGTCTTGTTAGTAGAATCTCTCAACTTCAACTTATTATCCGTGGCTCAATTGTGTGATCTTGGTTTCAAGTGCATATTTGGCATTGATGATGTGGAAATTATGAGTGTTGATGGAAGCAATTTGATCTTCAAAGGTTTTAGATATGAGAATCTCTATTTGGTGGATTTCAATGCTAGTGAAGCTCAACTCTCAACATGTTTGATCACAAAGTCAAGTATGGGTTGGTTATGGCATAGAAGACTAGAACATGTTGGCATGAAGCAACTCAACAAGCTAGTCAAGCACAATCTTGTGAGAGGGTTGAAGGATGTGATATTTGAGAAGAACAAACTTTATAGTTTATGTCAAATAGGTAAATAAGTTGGCAACACCCATCCTAAGAATAGCATGATGAGCACATCAAAGGTATTTGAGTTATTGCACATGGATCTATTTAGACCAACAACATATGCTAGCATTGGTAGAAACAAGTATGGATTCGTGATAGTGGATGACTACACTAGATATACTTGGGTCTTCTTTCTAGTTGACAAGAATGAAGCTTATGGCATATTCAAAACCTTTATCAAGAGATGTGAAAATGAGTTTGAAACAACAATCAAGAAAGTGAGAAGTGACAATGGGAGTGAGTTCAAGAACACAAGAGTTGATGAGCTTTGTGATGATATTGGGATTGGACATCAATTCTCGGCCAAGTACACTCCCCAATCAAATGGTGTTGTTGAAAGAAAGAATAGAACCTTGATTGACATGGCAAGATCAATGCTTAGTGGATACAATGTGGATTTCTTATTTTGGACCGAAGCTATCAACACGGCTTGCTATTGTAGCAACCGTCTTTATTGTCGTAGCATGCTAGAAAAGACACCCTATGAGCTATTGAATGGAAGAAAGCCTAACATTGCATACTTTAGAGTGTTTGAATGCAAATGCTACATTCTCAAGAAAGACACAAGATTGAGCAAGTTTGAGAAGAAGTGTGATGAAGGGTTCTTACTAGGGTACTCCACCACAAGCAAAGCATATAGAGTTTAAAATCTTACTCATGGCATAGTTGAAGAGGTGCATGATGTTGAATTTGATGAAACCAAAGGCTCTCAAGATGAGAAAGAAAATCTAGATGATGTGAGAGGAGTTCAATTGATCAATGCAATAAAAGATATGGACATTGGTGATATAAGGCCTAAGCAAGATGATGATGATGTACAAGTGCTATCTCCTTCAAATGTGCAACAAAATTAAGATCAAACAAGTGGTAGTGGCTCTTATGATAACAAGAAAGATGGTGAAGCTCAAGTGCAACAAGCTAGTACATCTCAAGTTGTGCAACCAAGTGTTCAACCAAGCTCAAGCTATCAACCACAAGTTCTCCAACCTACTCATATTGCAAGAGATCATCCTCTAGATCAAGTAGTTGGTGACATTAGAAGTGGTGTACAAACTAGGTCAAGATTGACATCCTTTTATAAGCACTATTCATTTGTCTCATCCATAGAACCAAAGAAGATAGAAGAAGCTTTGATGGATTGTGATTGGGTCAATGCTATGCATGAAGAGCTCAACAACTTTAAAAGAAATCAAGTTTGGAAACTAGTTGAGCGTCCAAAGAATCATAATGTCATTGGAATTCTGGAGCAAGCAAGATCAAGATGGCATAGTTGTGAGAAACAAAGCAAGATTGGTAGCACAAGGATACACTCAAATTGAAGATCTTGACTTTGGAGAAATCTATACACCGGTAGCAAGATTGGAGGTAATTAGAATCTTATTAGCCTATGCTTATGCCCATAACATCAAGCTATATCAAATAGATGTGAAGAGTATATTCTTGAATGGATACATCAATGAGCTAGTGTACATTGATCAACCCCTTGGTTTTGAAGATATCAAGAAGCCCAACCATGTATACAAGTTGAGAAAGACATTGTATGGTTTGAAACAAGCACCTAGAGTATGGTATGAGAGATTGAGAAACTTCTTACTCTCTAAAGGGTTCAAAATGGGAAAGGTTGATACTATTCTCTTCACCAAGAAGATTAGAAATGACTTGTTTGTGTTACAAATCTATATGGATGATATCATATTTAGATCAACCAATCAATACTTTTATAAAGAGTTTGGCAACATGATGGCAAAAGAGTTTAAAATATCTATGATTGGAGAGCTTAGCTACTTCCTTGGTCTACAAATCAAGCAATTAAAGAAGGGCACATTTTGAGTCAAAGCAAATATATCAAGGACATGATAAAGAAGTTTGGGATGCAAGATGCAAAGTCAATTGGTACACCAATGGGTACAAATGGACATCTTGACTTAGATACAAGTGGTGACATGGTGGATCAAAAATTGTATCGGTCTATGATTGGAAGCCTACTCTATGTGATCGCTTCTAGACCCATTGTCATGTTTAGTGTGTGCATATGTGCAAGGTTTCAAGCTTCACCAAGAGAAAGTCATTTGAAGGCAACCAAGAGAATATTGAGATATCTCAAGCACACACCAAATGTTGGATTATGGTATCCCAAGGGGTCAAACTTTGAGTTAATGGGCTATTTGGACTCCGACTATGCGGGATGCAAGGTGGATAGAAAGAGCACTAGTGGAACATGTCAATTGTTGGGAAGGTCATTTGTCTCATGGTCATCCAAGAAGCAAAATAGTGTTGCACTCTCTACCGCCGAAGCCGAATACATTAGTGCGGAAAGTTATTGTGCTCAACTACTATGGATGAAGGCCACATTGAAGGATATTAGAATCAAATTTAGACAAGTGCCATTACTATATGACAATGAAAGTGCCATGAAGATCACCACCAACCCGGTTCAACATTAAAGAATAAAGCACATTGACATAAGACATCATTTTATTAGAGATGACCAAACCAAAGGGGACATCTCAATTAAAAGTGTGGGTACCGATGATCAACTTGCCGACATATTCACCAAGCCACTTGATGAGAAAAGATTTTGCACATTGAGAAATGAATTGAACATCTTAGACTTCTCCAACATGAAGTGAATGCACCCTAACTCTATGACATGCCTCTCCTTCGACTAATGCAAAGGTGAAATTGTTTGGCATGATGCATTCATATTTGCTAAGAACTTGCTTAGAGCATAATAGACATTCCTTCTAGTGATATTTCCATTTAATTAGGCTTATTCATAAAAACAAAGTGATTTTAACTACATATTATACCACTATTGCTTCTATGTCTTGTATGATCTAGTGGCTAAATATGACTTGTTCATGAGAATATGAACCTAGTGTTTGATCTAGTTAAATGAGCAAGAAAGGGTCTAGTTCAACATTGACAAGATAACCATTTAAAGATGTGTGAAGAAGCTTGTCATTGGTTCAAACCGAGCTAGATTACTTATGCAAGTTTACTAGTTTGGACCATAAGAAAAGGAAGTTTTTAGAAACAAATGATCCTCAACTCTAAGTGATCATCTCTTTGCTCCAAGTACTCTCCATGATTTCAAGTCTACACCAAGCATGATCATATCCCTTTATGGTCATTGATGATCAAAAGGGAGAGAGAAATACAAAGATAGCATGCTTCAAGGGGGAGAGATTGCAAAGAAAAAGAAAGAAATGGGGAGAGAAAATGAAGGTTGAAGAATGGAAAGGGATCAAAATTTTTAAAGCACACAAGTAGGGGGAGCAAGCTCATGAACATGATTGATTGCATTTAGATGTGCACATTCATATGATTGTTTGCATTGCACTTGTAGAATATTGACTAGTATATATTTCAAGTGGTATCTCTTTTGCTTGTGTGGTGCTTGCTAGTATAGAACTTGATTGATGATTTGATAACTAGCATGCATAGGATCTAGCTAGAAGTAGCATCTCTTGATGTATTCAAGTATTTTCTCCAAGTGGTATCTAGAAACTATGCTTTTAATGTGGATCTCACGTGGTTTCTAGCTTGTGATGCTTCTAGTTAGTGTTGGTGCTAAGGATGGTTGACGAATGATGCACTCAAATGAATCACGCTTCAAAGGTCCATTCTATAAACCTTAGCATCATCTTGGTAGTAATGGTTCTCCCATCATTCTAATCCAAGCATGTGTATAAAGCTTCTAATCCAAACTCTTAGCACATATATAGGGGGAGCTAGTACTACCAAATTCGGTTTTGCATAACTTGCCCACTCCTTTCAACTAAGGACTTAATGCTTGGACAAGTGGTGTAAAACCAAAATTCATAATTATTTTATATCTTTGTGAAGGTTGTCATCAATTACCAAAAAGGGGAAGATTGAAAGCTCTAGTTTAGTTTTGGCTAATTGATGAAACCTTAGACTAATCCATTTGATTAAGCATGTGTGTAGCTTTAGCATGGATGGTCCACTCAAGATGGAGCAAGGTGATGGACGGAGATGACCACAAGTTCTCTAAGTGAGAAAGAGGAGATGAAATAGTGGCAAATGAGCTCAAGGCAAAGGTATAACCTATAGGGCCATTTGCTTTCGGTACTCAAGACACCATAGAGGGTGTGAGTATATTTAGGATCGATAACCGTACTATTAAGAGGAGTAATCATGTGTCGAAAACGGTTATCCAAGTGCCACTAGGTGTTTGACTTCATGCATTGCATTAGAACCTAGTGTGCTAACTTAACTCTTGCAAAATTCATTTGAAAATGCTAACACACGTGCACAAGTGGTGAGACACTTCAGTGTTAGCACATGAGAGCAAGGGTTGATGGGGTTTAGGTGAAAACCCCTCCCACCGAGCTTGCAAGGTGGGAACCGGCGATTTTTGAAGTGAAAGGAGCTCTTCCAGGGGCATCGGACGCTCGGACCTGAGGCGTCGGACGCGTCCGGTGACCCTGCGAAGACTTAGCGTTTCTGGCGATGCATAGAAGTGTGCATCGGCGCATCCGACGGTAAAACGTCAGCGCGTCCGACGCAAAGCAAATTTCTGTCAGAACGCTTATCCGTAGTTCATCTGATGCTGGGGCGTCCGATGCCACCCCATCGAACGCGTCCGATGGGTGTGTGCCAGTTTTGGGAGCTCTCTGAGTTGAGTCAGATGGCTCCCCCTGGCGTCCGATAAATTCGTCCGACGCGCGCTCGATTCACATTTGTTTTGCGTTCATCGGACGTGTCCGGTGAGTTCACCAGAGCGTCCGACGTTCCTTCAATAGCGCGGGTAACGGCTAAATTCAAATGAGAACACGTGGCGATGATCCAGCGCTCGGGAGCAGGCGTCGGACGCGTCCGGTGCAGAGCATCTGAGCGTCCGATGGTCCCGAATCAGCCCCACCAAATGCATAACGGTTGGTTTGTTTGAGTGGTGGGTATATAAGCTTGTTGGCCGGCTTGAGGAGTAACACTTGCACATTTTAATCATTCTTGAGCACCCTAGAGCTGAGCCAACCTCCTCCCTCTCCTCTTGCTTGATTGCTTGCATCTAAAGAGAGATTGGGAGAGATTCTAGTGCAGTGCTTGTGAGTTCTTGCATCTAGTGGCACTAGTGATCGTTCTCGCTGCGTGATTGCTTATTCTCTTGGTGGTTGCCACCACCTAGACGGTTGGAGCAGCGGAGAAGAGGTGTGAGCAAGCCGGTATTGTTCTTGGCCTCACCTCGGTGGATTGTAAGGGGTTTTTGACCTTTCCCCGCGGAGATTGCAAAAGGTACTCTAGTGGAATGCGCGTGTCATTCAACTTCTAGCCATTGGTAGGTTCTTGTGGCGTCTTGTGAGGCTCGGTGTGTGATACCGATTAGCCACCGAACCACGTGGTCAAGGGGGACACAACGAGGACGTAGCGTGTTGGCAAGCACGTAAACCCCGGGATAAATTGGAGTCTCCCTCATTCTTGTGGATTGATCCTTCGAGATCATATTGGTATTCTTGTTGATTGGCTCTTCATATTGCTATTGATCAAATCAACAAGACGGTGATTGGCTTCATCCACAAGGCTCGGTTTGCGTACCTTGATCACCTCTTTACCTTGTGCAAGTAGTATATTGGATTGTGTAGAGTAATTCTATTGCTAAGGACATTACTCTTAGTATGCTCTAGTATACTAAGTTGCTAGTTTGTTGGTTAGGTGGCTTGCAAACCCCCCTCTCTTGTAGGCTAGCGCAAAATTCGCTTGAGCGTCATCTTTGTCACTAACCGGTTCATCTAGTGCT